>APFE030040858.1:64946-115213 GCA_000404065.3 Pinus taeda | reverse complement strand
TTAATTGATATGTAAAACCTTAGAGAAAAACCTTTACTCCTTGCCTTTTTGCCTCTGCACATTAAAATCACATTTTATATTTAACTTGTGGTGCATTTTGACTAGCAACCTGTGCATTTATAAAATATGAAATGAATCCATTCTTTTCTTTTTTGCTTCACTAACATTTTATTTTCCTTTTGCCTTCTTTATTTAGGGCAGTTAACACCTAACATTTTGTTGATATGGATGCCTATAAAACATTAAATTGGCCTAACATTTTAACTTTTGTTTCTTTTGCATCCATATCCTAACTTAACCTTTTAAATTTTTTTTTGACTAATATACTAACTTATCAAAACCAAATAACGGTAAAACATTGGCTCCAGCTGGGGACTGCTTCCCCTGTGGGATGCAGAGAACAAGAAGATCCAAGTGCCTTCTCCTCAGGCTATGGAGTCTTTGCTGAAATAGATACTCACTTGCAATTTTTTCAAAAATAAAATAAACTCTCCAGATATTTACAGATGATGAATGAATGAAAAATCAATATTGAATGTAATGTTTCAAGTATTTCCCATTGACTGACAATGGGGAATACTCTCCTTCCAGGTTCTGTAGGATGAATGTATTGTTCCCTTTGACTTCTGCAATGCTGAATGGACCAAACTGAAGGTTGTCAAATTTTGCATGCCTTCCTTTATCTTCTCTCCTTGTATCCCACCTAAGTACTAGGTCACCTTTCTTGAAATTTCTTTCTCTAGCCTTTTTGTTTAACAACTCTTTCATATTGTTTTGGTATTTCCTTAGCTTGTACTGAATTTCATCCTTGTCTTCGTTCAACTCAATAATTTGATTAATACTTCTTGAGAAATCATATTTTTCTTCATAGGATTCCTGGAGGAATCTCATAACAAGTAAAGCTAAATGAGTAGGAAAATTGTTTCCTTGCCATAAACTAACTCGAAAGGAGACCTTCCTATTGATCTATTAGGAGAAACTCTGTTTGCCCAAATTACATGGATTAGATGGTTGTCCAAACTCTTTTTATGGTCTTCAAGAGACTTCTTAATGACCTTAACTAAGATCTTGTTGGAAGACTCTTCTAGGCCATAACCCTGTGGATAGTATGGTGTAGAATGGTGTAAAAGGATTGAATACTTTTGACAGAACTCAATAATTTTCACACTGCCCAAAGTTGTTGCATTATCTGTAACAATCTATTGAGGACATCAAAATCTTGATAGGATTTTTTCTTCAAGAAATTTCATCACGACAATATTAGTTGCATTTTTAACAAGTATGGATTCTACCCAATTAGTAAAATAGTATGTAGCAGTTAAAATCCATTTGTGTTGATTTCTTGATTGTCGATGAATTTCCCCTATAAAGTCCAATCCCCATTGTAGAAAAGGAGCATGAACCAACATTGGAACCAAAGGAAGTACTGAAAGTATTCCTGCAAATAATTAGCATGGTTTGCAACTTCTTATTCTCGCTCCAACTTCTTTGAAAAGTGTGGGTCAATAGAAACCTGCTTTTAAAATTTTGTAGGTTGTTGCTCTCCAGACATAGTGTCCACAACAAAACCCTACATGGAATTGATCTATAATTCCCTCTGTTTCATTTTCAGTTAAACAAAGAAGAAGGATATTAATAGGGTCTTTCCCGTATAGATTAGCACTCATAATGTAGTATTTTACTGCTTGAAGCTTCAAGGATTTGCACTACTTCAAGTTAAGATCAATTGGACACTGAAAATCCCTAAGAAACTGCACAATATCAGAGTATCAATTAAAGAGTAAATTTTTCTGATCTATGTGAACAAGAATGGCTTGATTTGAAGAAAGAGGTTCTTGTGGATTCTCCCCTTCTATAAGACGAGGAGGTTCTTGTGGATTCTCCTCAGATATTAAGGAAGGTTCTTGTAGATTCTCCCCTTCTATAAGACGAGGAGGTTCTTGTGGATTCTCCTCAGATATTAAGGAAGGTTCTTGTAGATTCTCCCTTGATATTAAGGAAGTTCCTTGTGGATTCTCCCCATATATTAAGGAAGGTTCTTGTGGATTCTCCCTAGATGATATTTTAGAAACCAAATTTATCCCCAATACTTTGCAATTGGACTCAACTAAAAATTTGGCTAGGCCTTGGCCTTTTATTAGCTTTGTGGTCTTAATTTCAAGGTCAAATTCAAGGATTTTTGCAATCCATCTCCCTCTTCTTCAATCAATATCAGGCTGGGTCAAAACAATTTTAACAACATGATTAGGGACATAATCTATAATGTGTGAATGCAGGACATAGGTTCTAAAGGATTTGAGGGCTTGAATTAAGGCATAAGCTTGTTTTTCAATAATATCATACCTAAGTTCAGCATCCCTCATAACTTTGGAAAAGAAGACTATAGGTTGGTCATCATCGTTTTTGTTCTTCTATAAAAGTACAACAGCTAACGTTGTCTCAAATGCAAAAGAAAATATGCTAAAAGGTGAAGAATAATCAGGGCTAGCTAATGTAGGGGCCTCAAATATAACCTTTTTGATCTGATCAAAAACATATCTAGTAGGAACTGTCCATTTCACTTCATTGCTTTTCTTCAACATATCTGTTATATCTTCAACCATCTCATCATAATTTGGGATGAACCTTCTAAGAAAATTGATCTCTCCAAGGAAGGTCTATATCTCTTTCTTATTCCTTGGTAGAGATAGGGTCTGAGTAGTTGAAACTCTCTTTGGTTCAATTATAAATCTCTCCTTGGAGATTATATGCCCTTGTAATTTCCCTTCCTATACAACAAATAAGGATTTCTTCATATTAATGGATATGCCAAATTTCCTGCACCTGTCAAAAACCTTGCTCAAGTGTTTTAAATGATTTTCATCAGAATCAGAGAAAACAGTTAAATCATCTAAATAAATTATAGTAAATTCAAATGTTTTACCTACAAATTCTAGATCCATGGCTCTCTCAAAAATGGCTCCAGCGTTGGTTAACCCGAATGGAATTCTAGCATACATAAATTTACCCCAAGGTGTGGTGAAAGCAGCTTTTTCTTGGTAAGATTAAGTTACTATAATCTGGTTGTAACTAGAAAATCCATCTAGCATAGAAATCTTGTTTGCACCTGAAACTTTCTGAAGTAGATGATCCATTTTAGGCAATGGATAATTATCCTTTAAATATGATTTGTTCAGATTTCATAAGTATACACATAGACTAATCTCACCATTTTTCTTTCTGACAGGAACTAGGTTGGCTACCAAATTAGAATCCTTTAAAGGTACTATGATATGAGCATCAAGCAAAATTTTAAGTTTTTTCTCAATGGTTGGAAGTTGTATGGTATTCATTCTTCTTAGTTTTTTCCAAAAGGGTTTTGCTTCTGGTTTCAAAGGAATCTTATGCTCAATCAAAGATGTATCATAAGTTTTTAACTCATTATACCAAGAAAAAAACATCTTTGTAGTTTTTTAGAAGATTCAAATATTTGGTTTTTACATCAAAAGGTAAGGTTGATGACAATTTAATATTTCTTACATCATCCAAAGTCCCAATATTGCATTCTTCGATTTCTTCTTCACGTGGGTTAAACAAGGGATTTTTAGAGACATCATTATTATCAAATAGTTTTTCCAATGGAACGAATCCTTTAGGAATAAAATTATTAGATATTTGGATGATATCATGATCAATAATTTTAGGACTGAATAAAGTTACTGGATTTGATTCTTGGACATCGTTTTGATCTTCATCAATTTGGATATTTGAGAACTAATCAATGACTTAAAGAAAAGATCTTTTATTGTTCATCATCTTCAAAAATCTGCCAGTGTTTAAGGTTATCAGGAATTGATGGTCTATACTTGACTTGAATTTAGTATTCTAACAATACTGACTCAGAGATTTTGAAATATCTTGCTGATACAGCTAGTGATTCAGCATGAATACTTTCATCTTTGGGAATAGAAGATATGTTAAATCCTTGGAAGAAATTTTCAATTGTGTCCCAAGCTTCATTTCTCTAAGACCTAAGCCTTGGGTGTTTCATTTGCCAAATATTTCTAACCTGGTTCACTATAAGCTCAGAATCAGAAAAGACACTCAAGTTTTGAACCTTTAAACTCCTAGCTATCTCAAGATCAATAAGAAAATCCTCATACTCAGCCACATTATTGGTGACCTCAAATTTAAGTTTACATGACTGAGTTATGTTTTCTTTATTTGGTGAAATTAAAACAATTCCTGCTCCTGATCCTTCTTTTGAGCAAGAGCCATCAAAGTAAAGTTTCCAGATATCTGATTCTACAACTTTAGGTTTGGAAACTATATTTTCGATGGCAAGTTGAGTATTTGATGCATTTTGTGAAGATAACTGAAAGCAACCAAAATCCCGATCTATTACATATATAGGGTGGTTTTTTTCTTGATCGGACCTACAAACAGTATGAAGGAATCTGACTTCCCTATATAGCCTTAAATGTTCACCTACGTAGACTGGAATAGCAGCAAAAGACATGCCCCTCTTAAGTGATCCTCCAAGTTTAGCACAACATGATCTAGATAGAAGCATGCTAAACTTGGCAGGAATATCAGTGACATCTATATCTAAAACTATATTCTTGATAGGTATTTGAGCTAAGGTGACAACTAGGTCTTTGATCAATCCTAGGCATGGTACTTTCTTTGAATCAAAGGTGTAAATATCATGATAAGAACGGGTAACTTGTAACTATAGCTGATCCATAATTACCTTTGGAATAAGGTTATGAGAGGCTCTAGAATCTAGCATGCTGTTATACAAAAGAAAGTCATGAGCCTTTAAAGTTACATAAAATAGTGGAACAATTTCATCGATCATATCAGAACTAGGTCCAAACACTACGAAGGGATTTTCATCTTGCAAACTAATAACATCTCCTTCAACATCTACACTAGAGGACTGTATCCATTTAGACACTTGATTTTTATAACTAGGATTTTTGGAAATTTCAGTTAAAGGTATAGGAATCTTGACCCTTTCCAATTCCTTTTCAACATTAAAAGTAGTAAAAATAGTCTTGTCAGATGAAAAGGTTTTAGTGGATGACTCTGTAGTCTGAGGTGTTGGAGTTTGTGTTTGAATGATTTTCATTGTAGGTTCAATTATGGTGGTAGATTTTGGAGGTCTAACAGGACCTGATTTGGGTCTTAGATCATACCTCTTATTCAATTTTGCAATCAAAAATTCAGAGAATGCTAGGTATTTTGAAAATTAAGCATCTCCTGGTTCTTGTTCAAAAGACTGAGGTGAAGGAACTATTTCCATTTGTACTATTGAAGGATCAATATTATTGACATATTCAATGATTAAAGGGCATGTGTCCTATGGCTGTTGATCATCAATCAACAAAGGTGGTTGAATGTTTTGATAAGAACCCAGTCTCTAAAGAATATGCATTTGAGGAGTTCTTCGGAATTGAGTTTGAGCTTGAGGTGTGATAGCAGTTTTCTGAGTAGTTCTAGGTTGTGTTTCGATTTTAGAAATCATATTGGAAAGGTTTTTGAGCAAAGATGTAATTTCATCAATTTTCTGATCTTCAAGTTTAGATTTGGAAGAGGATGAATCATCAACCCTAGCTTTTAGTTTTCTTTCTTCTTTTGCTTTAGCTTTGAGTTTTCCAAAAGCTGACCTATTGGCTTGTACCTCTATAACATTTTCTTGCATATATTCTAATGTATTAGAAACCCTTTCCCTTAGCATGACTACAAAGTCATCATCAAATGCTTTGGAAAATCTAACCTTTGCAACTGCACTAGTGGCTTGCAATCAACATGCATTTTATGATAGAGTTTGTTAAATCTTTTGATGAATTCAACAACTGGCTCACCAAGATTTCTCTTCAACTCTTCGAATTTAGTGGGAAAATAAAAAAGATCTTTCTTTACCCCCATTGGCTTTTAAAGATAGTTATGAGCTCATTCCATGTTCTGATAGAGTCAGATCTAAGTTGTCTAAACCAAATCCTAACATTTCCTTCTAAATAATGTACAAATAGTATCTTATAAAAAATTTCCTCTTCTCTGTTCATATTGTCAGCAAAATCTAGGAAATATGACACATGATCTTCTGCTAAGGGACTTATTTCTCCATTAAATCTTGGCAGATGTTTTAGATATGCATCAGGAAAATTTCCCAAGTTTTCAGGGAGAACTGGAGCAACATACCTTGCTTGCACAATGGGTCGAAAAGCCATTACAACAGGAGGAGTATGGGGTGTCTGAGTGGATGATTATGAAGAATTGGAGGATGATGAAGATGAAGATGAATTCATAGGGGTATTAGTATGTGTAGGAGAGAAAAAGGGAGGAGACCTTTTTGAGGATCTCAAAGGGGTTTTAATAGCCAACTTCTGAACTCCTGGTGGAAAGTCTTCCTTAATATCAAACAAAGGATTCAAATAGATAGAAAATGTCTCTTTAAGATTAGTAGAGGTTGACGACATAGAATAAGGAGTTGGAGTAATGAAATCTTGAGGGTTGAATTCAGGTAAATTTAAACCCAATTCTTCCTCAGATGAAGGTGAATTGATGGGAATGTATGGGACTTGATATGACTGAAGTGACTATATTAAAAAGGTTGATTGAAGGTATACTCCCCTAGAATGGAGTTCAGAAACCCTAGGAGGTAGTTCAGTCCAATCAGGATGAGATGGTACAAATGAAAAAGGATCTACAGATGAGATGTCTTCAGGGTGTAAAGCTAAAGAAGAAGAAGGTGTTCTACGTATCCTCCTTGAAGAGGCTCCCCTAATAAGTCTTTCTGGGTCTGGTAGAGGGTTAACAATATCATAATCATAACGTGAATCTAGTGTGCTTAAAAGGAGCCAGCTTGGACCAGTGGAATTGCCAGGTGAAATATTTTGACCTATATGCTTATCCGTTATTCACCTTAAAGGAAAGGGAAAAATCGTTGCCCTAGGGAAAATTTAGCTTTCAATCCTTCGGTCCCTGAAAATGGCACCAATCTGATGTTTTCCTTTGAGATAACCCAAGGTCAATTGGTTATGCCAAAGAATCTATAATTTTTTGTTAATTTTAATGATTGGATGACCAATGAACTATTTATAAATAGGTGCTTTAAACTTAGATAGATCTTCAATAAAATAAAAGGTTGTTCTTTACATGCACATGGTTATTTTTATTTTAGTTGGGTCGATAAGAAGAATGTGGAGAAGTATAATAGACTTCATATTCAAACATATTATTTAATCATTTATAAGCAGAAATCAAGAAAACAATGTTTCCTTGATCAACATAATATAATTAAACTATTACAGAAATCTAGTGTAATTTACATTCAAAGAGGAATTTACAATAACAGATAGTTCTACAAATTAATCTCTTATTTAAATTACAACTTCACAAAGGATTCAAAATGAAACTAATATCCAATTAAATTTTAAATTGGATGACTATAAAAGAATTAATTTATATAAAGAAGGCATAATGAAAAAACAAGATGAAAAAATCTCATTGAGAGAAAGACCATATGAGGCAAATCCAGAATATTTTATTATCTCAAAAATGCTCTAGCTTAGTACAAATTTGCTTGATAACTGGTTCAAGGGTTCAACTTTGAATACTTCGATAGAATGAAGTATTTAAGCAAAATTACAAAATATTACAATTAATGCCTGAGTGACACGACATTATATTATTAACTTAGAACTAACAGAAAAGAAGTAATTCGACCAATGGGGATAAATTTGAACATATGGCCTTGATTTGAAGGAGAACAGTTGTTGAGTGGCCACTATTTGATTGTTGTGCTGGTGAAGTTGACCTATCCTTTAATCCTAAAATTCACACAACTTATCCCACCATTATTCATCTGGAATAACAATCTTGGTTACCTTGTGGTAGATTTCATCTACCTCAGTATATTGAGAAAAAGTGGATTTTACTATAAAATATGTTTGATCTCATGTTGGATAAAAGTTATGTTGCTGATGATTTCATAAAACGCTCTGCCTGTCATAGAACCCATTTTCCCTTAAGAAACCAATTTCCTAGCTGTGTAGAAATTGTGCTTAAGACATTAATTTTATTTATGCATGTCACTTATTTGTATAATGTATCCTCATATGAAGGGCCCGAAGGACTTGAATTTTAACCCTTAATAATTAGCTGACATGAAAATCTTAGAATGCCATGTGATGCTGGATATAAATGCTGTGTGAAGAATGCCTCGAGAAGTTAGAAATAATATGTTGTTTTTCATAGAAACTATTATTTGTAACTTAGAATAATAATAGAAGTAGAAAATTTAAATATGGGAGTGCTATTTTAAGAAATTTTAACTTCATTCACATAAGTAAACAAAGACCTGCAGCTTCATTACCATACTTAAAGAAAAGAAGAAACATGATGAAACATAACAAAGAAATTACAAAATCATACCCAACAATGTGTGGAAAATTCCTGATTCTTTCATTAATCATCAATTTATCAAAAATACAATAGCATAGTCCCCAGGTTCTTCAAAATTCGGACCCGTTTTCTATAATTTTTCCTCTTTTTATACATCATGGGACAATTGGTAACTACCAAAACTGTCAAACTGCTTAACTACCTTATAACTGTCTAAAGTAAAAGTCATTACAGAATATTACATTAGAGGGTAAAAGACACCTCATTATTTTCAAGAAAATAAAATAACAGGAAGCAACAAAAATTAGAGTATGATTGGTGATTGCTTCTCATTGTTTGAATCTGTGGCTTAAGTAGGTGGTCCTGCTGATGCATCTTTGGTCTAATCTATCATCCATTCCTTGCACTTTCTCCATAATGGTACATTTGAATTTGGTGCTTCCTCTAACTTATCAAGTGGTATTCTACAAGCTGTAATCCTACCATAAGTAGGCTTGTCTGTAAATAGACTCTTCACCATCCATATAAGCTTAAAATCGTTGTTCAGGTAGTTCACAATGGTGGCTCCTTTTAAAACTGCTATCTTTTCATGAGTGTTATCAAATTTTCTTTTTGCCTCAACCAGCAAAGTCTCATATGTTTCCCATGGCAGCAAATTTCCCTGTAGATCCTAGCAAGAAGGAAGTCTAGCCCTAACCCTTTTATCAAACAGGATGTTAAACTTTGAAACTACTTCCTTCATCTCATTTATCTTCTTCTCAGCAGTATTCCTGTAGATGTTTTTGACAACCATTTTGTTAAAATATATTGCACATGATGTTTTTCTTCGCATTTCATGTTCCTTCAATTTTGCAGTAGATTTAGAGTTAATGAAATCTATCATCCTCTTTGCAAACTTTGATCTATGTAGATCTTTTTGCTTATTTTTTAAGACCACCTTTTCCATATCTCGAACTAGTGTTTTTTCTTCAGATATAATCACAAGAAACTCCCAAATTCCCTTGATAACCTCAATGACTTCATCCCATAGGATTTCTTTGTCTTGAATTAAGGACATATTGCCCTTCATTTTTTCCTTTACTCTTTTTATTTCATCTTCAACCCTTAGGATATCTTCCTTGTACTTCTTTGCATTATCTTTCTTCCTTCTTGCTTATTCTTCACTCAAATTCAGTAGCTTGCAAGATGTTTCCAATTCTCTTTGGGCTTTCTTTACATCATGCTCAGCCATTTTAAGCTCTGTTCCCAACTGTAAAACCTGTGTTACTGGATCATCTGTGTTGGCTGGCATTACTATTATACAAACATGAGTGTCCACCTGTCATTGGAGCTTGTCCAAAGATTCTTTAAGTAAAGAAACTTCTTCAGTCTTCTGCAACACATCCTGTAGGAGATTTTCCTTTTCATTTTCTACTTCAACTATCCATACAACTATGGGATGCTCACCTGCAGGTAGATTCAACTTATTGTTCAAAACCCCAATCTCTAATTTGGAAGATTGCAATAATTTCTTAACAGTAGGTTGCTCATTAGGATTGACACCTATTTTAATGATAGTTTTTTTTAGCTCATCCACCTGAGCATTCAAAGCTCTGGAGTTGGCTTTCTCCAACTTTAATTGCTAAATTACCCTATTTAGAATTTTTTATGCCTTGACAACTGCTACATTTGTCTTATGTAGATCATCTATGATCAATTGCCCAATTTGCATATGCAAATATATCTTGTCAAGCATTGGAAGCTTGTGAGTGTCAAGAGTTAAATTCACAGTCTTGAAATTGCTAGTAGACCCCACTGATATTTCAGTAGGATGAGAAAAAGCAATTTTAAGTTGGCTCTTCTCCAAATCCATGGCAGATATCAATCTAGTTTGTTCAGGAGTTACCTAAGACTCAACTTGAGCCTCCATACTTAACTTCGCCTTCTGATTTCTCTCATCTATCTTAGCAAACATACTTTGAATTAAAGGAACTTGATCATGAACAGGTTCTCTGGAAGATGGGGAAGCTGGGGCACCTTTTGTTTCTCCTAATTGAATCACCAAACTAGGTTGTGCTGAAGACATTGCATCCTGAAGCTTGGTCCTTTTTGTTGCTTCATATTCTTCCTCATATATATCAATAACTTCCTCTCTAACCCTCTTGACACCTTTTTATGTAATTCTAGGGGTTTCAATATATGTCCCTTGAGGGTTTTGCAAACCTCCATTTTCCAATTTCTCTATTTTAGGTCTACTTTCATGTACAAAGGTTGAATAACCATTCTCCAGCCTTCTCTTTGAAATAATTTGATGAGGGTCATAAACCCACTCAACCACCTGTAAAAGACACATGCCATTCAATAATCTTTCAACCACCTAGGTAGCTTGTCTGGTGTTTACAATGAAGGGTCCCACTGCTTTAGGAAACTTGAAGAAGAAGCCTTTCTTCATAGGAAAAAATTGAACTTAATCTACATTTAAGTTCTACCTGATAAATTCAAGGGAAAAAAGCCTCATTGGCACAAATTTAGATAACCTGTAAGGCTTGATAGAGGCTCCATAAAGCCTAATATCTGCATGCTCTTCAAAGATGAACCAATCCCCACATCTCACATCCTTACTCAATTGAAGACACTCTTGAGCTTTAGGAAGAAAAGTTGGGGTAAGCTTCCATTCATAATTTTATAAGCCACTGGAAGGAATAAAGAAGTAAACTCAAATAAACCACTATCTTTTGAATCACCCCTTATCAAGTCTGTCTAGAATACCATTGATTGCTTCTTTTTATTGATATCAACAACATTTAGTCTCAAATCAGAAAAATGTTCAGCATTCTGGTACAAAAAAAAATAAGTAATGACTGAAGGAAATTTGAAGGAACCAGTGAGAGGAAAAGTCATAAATTGGGTATTGATAGCATCTACTCAGAATGTTGGAATGTCTAGGACTATCTATGGCTTCATTATTAAAGCGAAAAATCCCAACATGACTTTATCCACCTGCTTGGAGTCTTATTTTCCTAGAATCTTGGCAATTACTTGCAAAACAAGTCTTATGTCAACTGCAAATATTTCTAAAGAGAAGAGATTGCCATCTAGGGAGAATTGACGAGATTTAGGGGCCAAGAAAGAGGTGACATGAAAAATCTCTTGAGGAGACATGTTATCGTAATAAGAAATCAGAGTTTCTTCAGTAAAGGTGGTGTAAGTTCCAGACACAGGGTAATTCAAAGCTTGGTGTATTAATTGTGAGGTTACTTGAAAGACACTCTCCCTTGAATGATTCATTACAAAACATTTCTTGGGGTAGATTGCTGAGGCTAGCCATTGAATAAATTTAGTGAATAAATGAGTTATGGGGAGAAAATCAGCTAAAACACCTAACCTAACCATTGCCATGAATATGAGAGACTTTTTATGGTTCAGAATAACCTCCTGATACAGTGAAAGATGTTTAATTGTACAGAGGGTATTAGAAATATCTCGTTCGAAATCCATTAATGGGGTATGGATAACTGATGAGGAACTTACTTGTTTGGCCATGGTGACTGTAGGTGATAGTTGCCGGGACAATTACTGACTCAGACTGCTGAACTGGATGCAAGGCTACATCGCACTAAAGCAAAAAGCAAATGCAACATGGTTTTGCTTGTCTTTTATACATATGATAATCAAACGGAGGGAAAAACTATAATTAATGCAACTATTAATGGAGTGGCAGATGAAGTCATGGGGTACGATGGATGAGGTGGACAGTAATGAATGAGGGTGGCAGATGACATGGAGGGTTGGTTCGCTGCGGGGGTAGGGAGTGTACGAGAGGTTCATTAGGCTTGAACCCTTGCGACAGTCTTAGGCCGTAGATCTCAGTCAAACACCTTGACGTCATGGTCAACTATGGGGGTTGAGCCTAAGTTATAACTTGTGCTCATTGTCCCCCCGCATAGCACTTTATCCGATTCTCGAGCCCATGCTTGCTTACATCTTGTGATACCACTCAAACTTTAATATATGCATCGAGTCCCCACCTTACATCAGATTTGAATTCCATCAATAATATAAAATAAATCACTGCTTTTAGACTTTCACATTCTCTTTTGATTTTTGATTTTTGTTTTTTATGATAATATTAAAAATGAAATTTAAATGACGATGGATGCTAGAATAAAACCTTTGATGTTGGAGGACTTAGCTGTATCCTTGTTAATGTACTAAAGCTTCTTCATGTATTCTTCCCTGGCCATTAATTTGTCATTAATTACAAACAGTGAAGGCAAACATTTCTTGTTCAATGTGTCAATCCTAATGAAAAACCTGTTAACTGCTACCTCTAAAGTGTGACACTTCTCTGTCAGCTGTACAACTAAGTTCTTCTTTGTTAGAACTTTCTTTACCTCCAGAATAGTTTCTATTCTTTCATCCACTCCTAGATCATCTAGCTCATATTTGTTTTTGGAATTAATGAAATTTATGATGATATTGGCTGTAGCAAGCATTTCTCCCAATTGAGCATTGATAGTGGCAATGGTCTGCTTAGCTTTCTCCATGAGTTCCTTCTGTTCAAAAATAATCTGGATACATGGCCAGATTTCATCTATTTCTTCAATGATATTATTCCAGATGATTTCTTTAACATGACCCAATGTATGGCCAATAGAAGACTCAACTGTTGACTTCTTCCATGCCTCTATCCGATTTTGAGCTCTTTGTAGCTCTGCTGCATGAAAAGTCTGAGTCTTCTTTTGATGATCCTATAGAAGTTTCACTTGATCCTGTAACTTTTTTATCCCTTGAGTCTAGAGAGACATGTTTTATACTACATTGGCCAACTGATCTACAACATCTCCTGTACTTTTTGTACCAGATATGGCTGTAGGAATGGCTATGATAGGAAGTGCTTCCAAAGGGACAATAGTATTTTTAGCAGCTTTCTCCTTTTCTTTAATCAATTTCTCCATCTCTATCTCCATTTTCTTCAATTGTGCACTCTGCTCCATGATGAGCTTCATCAAATATGCCTTTTGTGTCTCTATCTCTTCAATATCCTTGGCTAGAGGATCTTCTGTAGCTGGTGGTTTTAACTGATTCCTTAATGTTGCTATGTATAAATTATTTTTCTTCACAAGTTCATCTACAACATTGATGTTTGAAGGGTCATAACCCAGTTTGATCACCAAATATTCCAAGGATTTAATCCTGGTGTCTTTGGCAAGCGCATATACCTTCTCCATATTCAACTGTGATTGGACATTTGCTAAGATAACCTACAGTTTTGATAACTCATAGCAGTGTTAGTGTCAGTTGAAAATATCATTTCCCTTGTCTTATTATGCATCTCCATTTGGTCAATGGGATGTATATCTTTTATATCAAATTCAAAATCTGTATTCTTGTAGTCTGATGCTACCTTGGGCTGGGGAACCTGTGCCTAGAGGAATGCCATTGCATTTTCCCTTTTTTTGAATTAAAGGCTGACGCCAGCCTTCTTTGAGCACCAAAAGTTTTATTCTAGATCTGGTTGTAGGTGTTAATCTTCAAGGCCTCATTCCTAACTTTTATCTCCTTAAAGATGTCCATTATAATTTTCTTTGTTTCCCCTGAAGTAGATGCATTGATCTGCATAATTTGTTGCTGCTCTTGTGAAGTCGTTGAGGTGGTGGGAGACTATGTGGTTTTATCACCCACTAATGAGGAAACAAGTGGCTCATTAGTGGTGATAATGGTCTCCTACTTTGAATCTTTGTTGAGGCTTAGTTTGGAACTATGATTGGCTTTCTTTTTGTACATGATCTAGAATCCTTCACTGAAAATGTCAGTCCCTGAAGTAGAATCTTCCTCTCTGCCTCTCTTAGCTATTTTCTCCTGCATGGTAGGAGTCTATACTATAGATGATGATACCAGATGTTCTTTTTCCTCTTGTAGGGTATTCTCAACCCATTCTAACTGATTTTTTCACTTCTTTATCTCTGGCCTAGCTGTGTGAAAATAAGGAGCAGATTTGGTTTCTACTCTTAATTTAGAAATGATCCCTAATGGATCATATGACCAGGTAAAGCTTAGGCTGAACTGCATTTCCTTTAGAAGCTTTTCTGCTTCTTCCCCTACTGCTCTTGTGTTGCAAATGAAAGGCCCAATTTGTGTTTTGATTTCAAACTGGGACTTCTTCTTGGCAGCAACAAAGTGGATTTCATCCATATTTAGCATCTACCTTATGTACTCTAGAGCAAAAATCCTCATTGGGAGGAATTTAGGTAGCTTGTAAGGTGCAAGCTCACATCCAAATATTCTCAATTCAGTATAGTTTTGGTAGAGGTACCAGTCCCCTATCTAAACTTGGTCTGACAGCTGCAACACTCTTCTAATTTCCTCATTGATCCTTGGTTCTATCCTACTGCTCAGAAGATTGATTGTTGGATGAACAAACATTTCTATAAATTGTTTATATGTATATTCCTTTTGTTCCTTCATCACCATAGTAGTCCAAAAGATGATTGTGTTTTGGTTCCCTTCTGCATCCAACCTTTGTAAGGAAAGGTTGATGTTGTCTCTGTGAAAGTATAAGAACATATAAACTAATACAAAAGAATACTTGAATACCTCCTCAGTTGGGAATCTAATAAGCTGTCAATGAATTGACTCTGGACGAAATTGGCAGAAGTTAAACACAATGGAGGGTTTAGAATCAACAGAGAAAATGGACATAAAACTTATGATGGCCTCATCTAGCCACTGATCAAAGTAGTAGCAAAGGAGGTAGGAGACAACTGTGATAATCTGCTTGGCTCTCTCAGGGAAAATAGAGGAGGGATAGGGAGGATTTTTCTTTGGCATGGGTCATCTTATGTCAAGAAAAACTCTAGAGTTTGGGCCCTCTTGGCAAAGTCTAATTTATGGTATAACTCAACAAGTGCTTCATAGGAAAATGGGGTAGAATTCTCTACTGTGGGAGCTTGGATCATGTGACCTATGGCCTGAGGAGTGATGGTAAAAAAAATTTCTCTAGTGGGGGTAATGATGGCACTTTGGCTTGGCAAATATGATGCATGACATTTTGTAATAAACTTTGGGGTGTTGTGGGTACGAGGAAAAATATAGTGGGATAAATTGGACTCCCACAGCAGAATGTCATCGGAATTGTCAATGTATTTTTCCTCAAGCCAACAATACATCTCAAAGAGGTCCAATTCATAGAGAGTTTCATGGATTTTAAAGTCTCTATCAGCCAAAGGTATGTGATGAAATTCTATCAGAGAATAAATTAGAGGATTAAAAGGTTCCTCTGGTCCTTTGTACTTCGGAGGCATATTTGAATAAAGCAACGATAGGAGCGAAAAATGGATTGGAGGCTTGAATACATAGAGAGGAGACACATTCTGGAGGTAAGAACAGAAGCAGCAGGCTGAAAATGATTAAGAAAACAGTGTCGCTAGTGGGTGAAAAAGTTGAAGTTTTAGTCCAACAACCTGTAACAAATCAATAACAGTGATAATGCATGAATTTTGTAACCTGTTCACAAGTGAAAGGGAGGTTTATATAATCAATCTGGTTTTTCCATTGAAGGTGGTGTGGGTTCGTTGGATTAATGGCTAAGCAATTAATTGCTTAACGGGTTAATTTTGGAGGGAGTGGAGGTGATTGGTGGATTTAACGGGCAAATGTCATGGCAGAAGGTGAGTGGTAGGAGTGTAACGGGTAGGAGAATGGTACCAGAAACAAGGGAAACAACTTTTCAAAGGGGGGGAAGAGCGGTTAGTGGTTTCATTCGAGGGGGGTCCGAAAAGCCATGCTATTGACATGTAGGGGTGTGCGTAGTTTCGTATACCGCCCATTTCAGACCCCCCTGATGGTAAATTTCGGATGGTGGGGGGGGGGTTGAAATGTCATGTGGGCCGTCAGATCTTCGGAGATGGGCGAGGATGGAGTGTGATGTGGTGAGGAGATACCACAATGGGATGGGATAGCCGGTGCGGCCGGGAAAATAATTTAATGAATGATAGGGAATATATAAGGGGGGGGAAAACTTATGTATATGAAGCTGGAGGATAATATGAGCAGAGGGATGATTTGGGTTTTTTTTTTTTTTAACTTGGGAATAGGGATTAATACCAAAATTTAATTGATATGCAAAAACTTAGAGCAAAACCTTTACTCGCCTTTTCACCTCTGCACATGAAAATCACATTTATATTTAGCTTGTGGCACATTTTGACTAGCAACCTGTGCATTTTTAAAATTGAAATGAAGCCATTCTTTTCTTTTTTCTTCACTAACACTTTATTTTCCTTTTTCCTTCTTTATTTAGGGTAGCTAACACCTAACATTTTATTGATATGGATTCCTATAAAACATTAAATTGGCCTAACATTTCAACTTTTCTTTCTTTTGCATCCATATCCTAACTTAACCTTTTAAAATTATTTTTGACTAATATACTGACTTATCAAAATCAAATAATGTTACAACGTAAGCCATGTAAGACATCACTAAGACTCAGACAGTTGTGGGAAGACCAACTCTTTGACATCCTTGCGATGTAGACAGTGGCGAACTGATGCCAAGATTGTTAGTTCGTGAGGTGTCCTTGTACTCTGTGGTGACATCCTTTTGAAAGTGAACTCTTGCCTCTGTTGCATATAGGTACACTGATTTGGAACCTCTATCCAACTCATCTGATAACATGTGCTTCATAGTCTTGAGTGCAGTCAGACCAACAACATATTGATGCATAGTGTCTGCGGTAATCTCCAAGTCAGCACTAGTGGCTACGCGCATCAACTCATCAAAGTACATGTCCAACTCCACTTGGATTTGGTTCTTTCTATTTGCCTCAGTGAGTTTGCTAATGTATGGGATTGCATGCATGTGCACAATGACATCCATGGTCCTGAACACCCATGCATGTGAAGTCTGCAAATTGGTGATGAATTGTGGGAGTTCCTTGTAGTTCTGGATCTGACTCTAGATGTGTGCCTTCAACTCTATCACCTTTGGCTTCATCATCCATGGAAAATTCAATGGGGCTCCCTTGTACCTCATTTTCCATGTTTGTATTTGATTGAAAACAATGTGAAAATCTGACTTGATGCATGCTCTCCTAGCACAACGCTACTGCCAATAGTTGAGGTAGAGAACTGACTTATGCACAGTGATGAATCTCAAATACAATGTCCGCATGACTATCTCAAGAGACAATACTTCATTTAGTATTGCTATCCTCAACTCTGCTCTAGTGGATGTTGTAACCTATTATCCTCCCTGCTTGGCTACTTGTAACTACTTATCCATGCATTCATTCTCTGCGATCAAGAATCGAACACTCGAGCTGGTGGCTTCGACATATGCACTGGTAAAATCAAAAAATGTTGTTGGATTCTTGTGCACATTGGGTACGATCACTCGTTATTCAAACTCAGCAAGAGGTACATGGACATCTAGAGTAGACACTCTATGTGACTGCACAACTCTGTGTTGTGACTCGTCTAAAGATATGTTGTGCATCTTTGCCTCCAAATTGTCTTCAAGGATTTTTGTGTCTCCTTGGTTGCTTTGGACTTGCTCTTCTTCTGGATCTGGTGAAGCCGATGGGTGACCTCTTGGTCTTGAGGCATGAGGTCAATATCCTGATCTGAATCTCGCTAAACCATATTTGTGTTCATCCGCTCTAGCATCTATTCAATCTCTTGAGCCAAGTCTTGCTCCTGCGACTGCTCACCGTGTATTCTTTGTGTCAACTACTCGAACGAGTCTATAACTTGTATGGGCATAGTTTCATCAATATGTGCATGTTCCACCTCTTGATGTACATGTTCCTGCAACGCTTCCTTCTCTCTTTTGCACAACTCTTGTTCTTCCCTGAGTTGCCGCTTCAACTCGTGCAACTCATTTTTTGTTTCCTCGATCCTTTGTTTCTCTCTTTTCCTTTGCACGATCCTTCTGTCACACTGTCACCTCTTAGCCTCAATCTCCAAAGACGCTTTCAACACAAGTGGATATTCTTTGAAATTGAAACTTTTCTTTTCCTTTGTGCTATCAACAACCTTTCCCTTGCCTTTGTCACATGTAGGTCTGTTACCCTCTGTTGTTGTTGCTCTCTAAGACACTGCTTCCTTGTGCTTTGCTAACCAATCTACCACTTTGATGACTGGTTCATTGAGCCTAGAGAAGTGATAACAATATCTCCATCGGTATTCCTTAAGCCAATGACATGCCCCATGGATCCAAGGATGTTTCACTCTCGCATATTGCTACTTCGCTAAGCAATGCAGGTCATACGGATTGAAACTTCTGCTGCCGAAGGTGAATCTCTTG
Organism: Pinus taeda; assembly: GCA_000404065.3. Taxonomy (NCBI): domain Eukaryota; kingdom Viridiplantae; phylum Streptophyta; class Pinopsida; order Pinales; family Pinaceae; genus Pinus; species Pinus taeda. The sequence continues at coordinate 96,535 of APFE030040858.1, read as the reverse complement.
AATTCCTCCGTCTCAACCACAACATGCTTAAGATTTTGTATCTCATATAACGCAATCTGCAAAGGAAGAATGGGACAAGGTTCCTTCTTCTTCCTATGTAGTCCCGCTGCCAACCCTATCGAGATGTGATATGACACTTCTTACATGACGAGCTTGTCCATGGAAAATTTTGGTAAAACATGCGGAGCTTTCTCCGCATTGTACATCTGTATGAAGGTTCCAAGAGGTGAGGCATACCAATCTGCTATGTTTATCAATGCCTCCATCATTGCCTACGACATGAAAGGTGGATCCTGCTCAAATATCATCTTGTACACTGGAGTGACGAAGTGACCTGATAATTGTATGACAACTCCACGGAAGCTACATTTGGAGAACAACCTACAATAAGTGTGCACAGAGGTTTTTGAAGGTGTCCATGCCCAACCCAAGCCTGGGAACTACTGACGGGCACAAACTGCATCTAGTATGTAAGTAGACATGTATATCTTCACTTGCTAACCTTTGGGTGGGTGTCGAGTTTCTGTTACTTGTTCCTTCAACCGGAGATCCAACATGTTGAACTAGTTGCAAGGACTTCCTTTGCTTTTCAGTTGATCCAACATGATCACCCAACTCCGCAGGAAGGTTTTTGTGCTCTCTTGGCCATATAGGCGGAATTAAAAGATGATAAAGAGATGATAAGCCTTCTACAGTATCTTTGTCTTGTAAACCTGGCTGGGTGTTGTCCTAAACGTGGCTGGCTCTTTCGCCCTACTCTTCAAGATATCTATTGAGTTTGCACTATTGCTTGGTATGCTGAAGGGTTTTTCCATCGTGATCACCGACTGTGGTAAGTGACACATCTCTTGAAATTACTTTGCCCTGAAGGTCGCAAGTTTTATTCCAATGACACTGCTCAGCACCATGATCTCTAGATCAGTATGTAAGACAATCTAGCTGATCATGTACACGCATGGAAACGTGGGACACTTGTATGCAATCCTGTACAAGCTAGACTTGTGAATGTTGACATAGACCTTATGGTCTTCCAGATTTTCCTCAAATTTGCTTGAGAATGTATCATTGATGTCCTGCCATTTCATCTTGATATATTTTTCTATTAACAACTTGGTTTCTTCATAGATAGGCAAGGTCATAGACACTTGCTCAACTACATCTCTAGTTGCACTCTCAATGGTGTCCTTTGACCCTACTCTCCTGGAGGACATTGTACTTGTACTTCAGAGAGACAGACAAACACCTATGATACCTAGAGAAATAACAAAACTCATGGCAAGAAATTAGTTAGTTAAAAACCAAAAGCAACTTGAGGGCTATCATGCAACATACCTGTGTGATTGGCTGGGAAGATTACACAATTTTCACTGGGAGGCTGGGAGACTGACTGCCAAAACTGCATAAGGCATAGTCCAGGTTGTCAAGAGGCTGACTAACTACTGAAACTATGCAATGCATAATCCAACCTAGCCTGCTAAGGATTGAAACTGTGCAATGCGTAGTTTCATTCAGAAGGACTGCAAACAACAAATTGCATTTGTGCAATTTCTGGGGCCAGCAAGGCACTGCCTCTCAGAATTATGTAGAGCAGGCCTGGAGGTCAGCGCTAGGACAACTTTGTGCATTTTTTGGGAGGAAGGCAGATCCTTCACTTTTAGAAATGCGCATTTCTAGCCGGGCAAGGAAAGGCCCGAGCCACGTCAACCTAGACCCACTGATGGGCGACTGAAAACATGAAAAGTATGAATGCATGGTGAAGCTAAGTGAAAACAAGAGTGAATGATAATGCATGCAAACAATGAGTGAAGGATTCAAAAAATGAGAAAACAAGCATGTGTGTGAAGTGAGTTGCCGCAACGACAACCGTTAGTGCAAAAACATCATCATGCATGTGACAATAGTGAGAATCAATGAAAAACTTAAAACAATTCTTCTACAAGATAACATGCATCAAAATGACAACAAGCATTCAAAAAACCAAGCAAACAACACTCACACAAAGTGAAATACAAAAAGTGACAGAAAAGCAGCAAAGAAAATGAAAAACGGACTTGTTTGGAAAAAGTTGAATTGAATGTGCCGAATGCTCCTAGATGTGATGTGGGATGTCAGAGCTCTAATATTGATGTGAGGAATGAGCTATGGAGCATCAAATAAACAATTTTTATAATACCGAGGCTTATGACGTGCATACCACAAATCTAGGAACAAATGACACTTGGCAGGAGGTTTCTAAAATGACTTTTGCATGTAACCTCAAGCTAATAAAAGTGGATCCCTAAAATCTAGGGATGCTTTTTGTTTTTTACTTTTTTCTTTTTCGGGAAAACAATCCCATGCATGCAAATCAAGATTGCTCAATCCTGGAGGGGGTTGGTCAACCTGGGAGCACATGCAATAGTCCGTGAGCCTAGGAACGACATTTGCACAGTTTCTAGGCTGAGCAAGTCTGGCTATCCCTCATGCATTGTGCAATTTCTGGACTGAAGCCTTGGATGTCAGTTAGAATTGCACAATTTTTTAGATGATGCCCAGTGTTGGGTTGCATTGTGTAGTTTTCAGAGGGAAGGTTGCCTGGTCGGATTGCACATTTCTAGAGCCCAGCAGGCAGCCCAAATGGATTACGCAATTTCTAGAGGGAACGCTTGTTCCCCTCAAGAATTTCATAATTTCTTAGGGGAGCATCATAACCAAAAAATGGCTAAGTCTCGGAGTGTCGGCTTGCTGGTGAGAGATAAACAAGTTGACAAGCATAGGCTAATAAGCCATTGAAACTCAACTGAAGCATTTGTACTTGGACAGTGTAAGACATGCTGCTAAGGATGGTTAGTAGGGAGGCTCCAAAATGAATCTAAGGAAATTTTTTTGAGGGTGGTTGTAGCCTCTACAAAAGGGTGTTTAATAAGAAGATGAATGTAGAAGGTAAGGTGGAAAAATACAAAGCTCGATTAGTAGAAAAAAATTATTTTGAGGTGTTTGGAATTGATTTTGGTGATATTTTTTCTCTTGTTTCTAAGGTAGCTTTTATTAGATTACTTTTATTTTTTGTTGCTTATTTTGATTTTGAGGTAGAATAGATGGATGTGAAGACAACATTTCTTCATGTTGATCTAGAAGAAGAGATCTACATGAAGCAACCTGGGTAAGAAAGGACTGCTATGCAGGTTAAAAAGTCTCTGTATGGGTTAAAACAGTCACCAAGGATGTGGTATCATAAATTTGATACGTTTATATAGGGACTTGTCTTCACCAAAAGCAAAGTGGATCACTTTGTGTATTTTAAATTAATTGGTGACTGTGTTATTTATCTGGTCTTGTATGTGGATGATATGTCGATGATTGGAAATGACAATGAAATTATCTAGGATTTGAAGACCCAATTGTCCTCCAATTTTGACATGAAGGATCTCAGTGCTACAAAATGTATTTAGGGCATGGAAATTAAACGAGATCGAGAAAAAAGGAAGCTTTGATTAAACCAGAAGAAGTATGTCGAGACAATACTACAGAAGTTTAATATGCAGTATGGCAAACTAGTGAAGTTTCCTATTCCTGTAGATGTAAAGTTATCTGCTGAACAATGTCCCAAGACACAAGAAGGGGAAGAGGACATGTCCCATGTTCCATATGCAAGTGAAGGCGGTAGCCTGATATATGCAATGGTATGTACTAGAGCAAACATTGCACATGTAGTGGGAGTATTGAGCAGGTTTAAGTCAAAACTAGGGAAGGAGCATTGGACAACAATGAAATGGGTTTTTAGGTATTTGCATGGCGCTAATGATTATGGTTTGTGTTACCAACGAAGATTGGGATTAGACAAAGTTTTAGACATCCATGGATTTGTTGATGCAGACTGGGCTGGAGATCGGGAACAGAGAAGATCTACAAGTGGTTATGTGTTTAACCTATTTGGAGTTGCAAACAGTTGGATGAGCAAGAGATAGTTTGTAGTGGCACTTTCCACTAGAGAGGCAGAATACATGGCAACCACTCATGCAAGCAAGGAAGCAGTTTAGTTGCAAAGGTTGTGATCAGGTATGGGGTTAGTACAACTATCTATAATGATAGAATGTGATAGCCAAAATACAATTTTCTTAGCAAAGAACCCTTGTTATCATTCAAAGCCAAAGAAAATTGATGTTCAGTATCACTTTGTGAGGGATATGGTTAGGAAAAAAAGGTGTTGCTGGTAAAGGTGGACACTTTGAAGAATACTGCAGATGCATTGATAAAGTCTGTGTTATCACAAAAAATTGATCATCTAGCCATAATTTATTAGATGGATCGAGGTACATGATGTAAGACCAATTTTACCATAGTAAAATTGCTTTCACTGTGAGAAATTTCTTAATAAACCACATTTGTTAAGCAATTTATAATTAAACCCATGAAGAATAATTAAATAAATCACTATTTATTTAATTATCTTCTAAGAATAATTAATTAAACCATTGTTTAATTAATATTTCTTATCACATTTGACCCAATTATGAGAAATAAATAAATAAATCATTAATTATCTTATTTTTCTCTAGGAATAATTAATTAATCACTAATTAGTTATTATTCCTTCTCAAGTTTGACCAAATCCCTCAGGAATAATTAAATAAATCATTATTTGTTTATTATTCCTTAACCATATTTCTTGAGATTATAAATAAATCATTTACTTATTTATTATTTTTATATAAAAGTTTAAATATTTTTTCCCTCTAACCAAATATAATAAAATATTCCAAATAGTTATTTCTAGAATGAGGTTAATAATAGTTTATTATTGCCCATTATTTCGGGATAACTTAATATTTTGTTATAAATAGAAGGGTTTTCCATTCGTTATTCACTTTCATTTATTTTCATTGTTTCACTCACTATTGTAACTTTGATTATTATCACTATCGCACACCATTTTTCTTTTCCATATGAGTTCTCACCGAGCTCAAACATTTTATTTGTTGGGTTTATATATTATAGAGGGGAGAGACTCTACAAAAGCTGAAGACATTTGAGGATAGCCAAGAACCCATCCCATAGAGGGGGACTGGAAACATTTATTTGTTCCCTTCACAGGTGTTGTTTAATAAAATATATTCTTTATATATTTGGTTTCGTTGGATTATTGAAGTTACCTGCATTTATTACTATTTCATTTTGTTGTTTAACTATAATTGTGGCATAGATTAGGGCTTTGAATGGTTTTGTTTCTATCATTTGCTATAGATATACAATGTTTAGCATCCATTTATATTGTTAAGACTGTTTGTCATCCACAGCCTTAGGTGATCTCTTTTCGTACACATATGAGAAGAAAACACTATAACAAAATTGGCAACTCTGCTGGGGATTTACTTATGATCCAGAAACCTAGGTGACCTTCAACTTTCAGGTTAGTGTTTTTTTTTTAGTCTCTTAATGTTGTTTACTAGCTTTCTAACCCTAGATATCTCAAATTTCTAACTTCTGTAAGTTTTTTGGTCTTTTCTGTAGGTCATAGGAACCAGCCGTGACATAGACGACAATTTTTTTTTTAGACTTGCCAACAGGGAATCAAGGAGTAGAAATCACACTTTTATACCCCAAAAGTGCGATATGGAGGTCCAGAGCACACCTTCTGGCCCAAAAAGTACAATCTCCCAGGAATGAGGTCAATACCTATGATTTTTAGGGTTTCTGGGATTTTTTTCAGATATGTTTGTGGGTTATGCCGAGAGCTGTATGTTGGGTTGGTTGACTACTATCCTATCCCGCTCAGGCCTTGATCTACTATATTTTTCTCGTTGAAGTGGAATTTAGCCCCTTAGGGCTTCTAGTATGCTTCCACCTTTATAGGAGGAGTTTAACTGAGTAAGAAGTCTGAGTTTCTGCAGTGCTTTCAGCCATATTTTCCAGATATGTACCTTTCTATTTCAGATCTTCAAAGATAGGTTGTTTCCATCCAAAGTTTCATCTTAAACCTTGTTTAGTCATTTGCCTTAGGGTCCCATTGGTTTCCCTAGGTTTCACACCCATCTCTCTAACTTTTTGCAGTGATTTTCCTCTCTGTTTTTTTGCTATTGATGCACCACTTTCCAGCAACATAGTGTCATTTGATCCCAGTCACACCATCACTTATATCTCTTGGCCTTTTAGTGTGTTTTCAACTGATTTCACCATCAACTAGCACATTGTTTGCAAACCCAGTTTGGGTGGGGTTTAGTTAATTGATTTTATGTTCATTTTCTATTTTTAATTTCAGTTAATTTCAACAATCTTTTTTATTTTTCAAACATGATCTGGGCTTAATTAATAAACACACTTGCACACACAAGCACACCTTAAGTGAAGGGCGCTTGGTTTACACTGCCAAGCCAAGACTTAATTAATTTATCTCTCCACAAAAAAAAAAAATATCTGGTTGATCTTCCTTCACCATTTCCATGTCACTTGTGTCTTACCGCCATTGCACCACTAAGAAGTTTGTCAAGGAGACTCTTAGGCCTTCATCCCCAGTTTTCACTTGGGCATATTACTCCTCCTTGCAGGGTTCGAGTTCATAGTCCCCCAAGTCCCCATAGTAACTGTTCTTCTGGTTCATCTGATTCCTCCTCTGATTCCAAGCCTCCTTCATCACATAACGTCACCATGTCTGGACCCACTGTTGGTGAAAGAACCCAACTGGGTGTTGGCTTTGGTTTTACCCCAATAGTCACATCTAGCAGAATTGTGTCAGGAACTATTCCGTTAGCTCCCATGATACCTTTCATGGCTGGGTTAAGTCTCCCAGATTTTATCTAGTTGATAAATGACCCTATACATCATGATGTTGGTTGGCCAACTATGTCGACTAAGATTCCCTTCGACATTCCCAAGTTTGAGGGTAATTCTAGAGAGGACCCCACCAATCACGTCCGCTCCTTCCATATGTGATGTTCATCCAATTCCATCACCGATGACTCCATTCGTCTTCAGTTGTTCCAACGCAAACTCATTAGAGATGCTGCAAAATGGTCTATCCGTTGCCTCTCATTCCATTTTCACGACACTTGCTAAAGCATTCCTTTCATATTTTCAATTACCTCTTTGATATGACATTGGTATGGAGCTCTTAACGGCATTTTGTAAGTCCTCTGCCACTCGTTTTTCCAATCATGTTTAGGAATGGCATAGAAGGAGGAGCACATGTCGTGCCCCACCCTTCGAAGACTGTGTCTACCTTGATTGGTTTCTTAGGAGCCTTTTATCGCCCATTTCCAAAGATGTTGCATCTCATTTTCCTCAAATAAAGCAAGAATCTCTCTAAAACACTCTGATATATGACTTGATTTATGCGCAATCCGATTATTTCTATACTATCATTCTAGACCTCCTCCATCCTGGTGATGCCAATGCACTAGGGGCATCCCACATTGCCGATGGTATCATTGGAGCCATTTCACATTCTTCACCATATACTCAACAAAGTTATGGCTATCTGTAGGGGGGCACCAGTTCCTCCAACACTTATGCTCCTCCTGCTAGCAACATGTTTTCAAGGCCAGCCAATGCTCAACCTATCTACCAAACTGTTGCCCATCCACCATCTTACTTATGAACCATCGAGTGCTCCATCCCCTCCAGCATTAGCGCTACAACCTCCCATGCATCCTCAGCCCTAGTAGCCACCGCCCCCTTAGGTTTAAGTGTTTGCACAACATATTGCAACCAATCCCCAAAATTCAAAGAAAAATAATAAGGGGAAAGGTAACAAGGTTAACTAGGGTAACCAAGGTCACCAACCTAATGAACCCTAGGGGAAATAGCCTAACACCAATAACCACAAATAGGGCGACCAACTCAAGTAGAACAATGCTATTTGAATGAACAAGCCTTGTGCATGTTGTGGTGTACATGGCCATTATGCTCATGTGTGTCCCCTCTTACCCCAGATGCACCAAATGTGGGAAGCCCAAGCAACTTCTAGAGGTCAACTACCCATACAACTACTTCCTCAGAATCCTACACCATCCCATCTGGTAGTGCTCAAAAATCCTTTCCCTCAGCAAGGATTTGTTGTTGCTCAACCTTAGTGAGGTCAAGCAGCTCACCTTCCCCAACCATCTAGTCCTGCTGACGACTAGATCCTCACGATGAATTCTGATGAGGTCAATACCTTTCAAACTTGGTCACATCAATATGGCGTGCCATCAACTTCATCTACTAATGAGTCCAAAAACAAAGCATTTACTGAGCCTCTTATGACACCAAATGGTCTGCTACAGATCCCTCAACCTAAAGTTGTGTCAATTCCTAAGATCCCAAAGGGACCATTATGTTGTAACGTGACTTCTAATAAATTTCCCATACATACAATATAATAGACGACTTGGCACAATCACTTGCTGCCATGTTGATGCTAGAAGCACTCCAGTCTCGCCCATCTCAAAAGAAAGCTCTACTAACTTCTTTGGGTGCAGTAGATCCTTTCGACAATTGTTTGATTGTCTTCCCAGTTGATACATCATAACATCTCCCATTACCTTCATTTATTGCTTTCCAGATACCAGTCTGAGTCCGTAATTCCATCATCTCTCGATGCATTATTGATGAAGGTGCATCCACCTGTTTGATGTCCACTGCCATTTGGAAACAACTTAAGTCACTTGAAATGTCCCCATCCACCATCACTTTGCATGCTTGGGACAGTCACTCCTCCTAACCTCTTAGCATGTATCACAATTGTCTAGTGAATCTTGTAGGAAAGACTGTCCATGTAGACATTGAGGTTATTGATACCCCTTTAGATTACAATATTCTCTTGGGTCGTAGTCACACATATGCCATGCCAGCCGTCGTATCTGCAGTTTTTCGTAAAATGTGCTTCCCCCATGAAGGGAAAATCGTCACCATTGATTAGTTGACATACTATGAGATGACATTCATAACCTCCCCAGAGTCCATTATCTCATCGATGTCCGATAAATAGTTTACCACTCCTCCCAATGGTGCTTCACCTCGAGTCTACAAAGATTCCTCATTGTTGGGTGCTTTCCTTGGTCCTCCCCCTCTCATCCTAGAGCCTATCTCTTTAAGTGTTTTCATGTTACAAGCGTTATGGGCTTCTTGCAAGAAGTCCGGTACATCTGAACAACATCCTGCTCCTTAGCACCCTATTGTTCCCACCTCATCCAAGACATCTGGATCCATCCACCCAGGACCTCCTCCGTTTTTGGGTGCCTCTCATTTGTTCCCACTAGGAACTGTTCCTCTAGGTCTCAACCATTTAGGAGTTGTTCCGCCGAGACAGTACCCTATAGGCCAAATACCTTTCTTGTTTCCTCCTTTGGGAATCTTTTCTGTCCTTGTCATGGCTTTGTTGTCCTCCCTAATATGACTTTGGGGATGTGAGTTTGGTACATTGATCCCCCTACAAGCACCCCACTTAGTTAGTGTTGGCTTGATGGGGCCTGACCCAGGTTTAGAGTTAATTACGCAAAAAAATCCATACACTACTCGCCCTTTTGACATCAGCCCGCAGAGCGCGAACTGAAGTCTCACCCGAAGTAGTGTGGGGGGATGATGGAACCAAGTTTCCATACCCTTGAGATGTCTGAGGTGTCAATTTAGTCCAATTGTGCCTACCTTTGCACAGGTGACTTCGTGCATTGTGCTGACCTACTAGACCTTCATGGTTTATTATAATCACCTTTATGTAGCCCTAACCAAGGGCTGAGGTGCTTTTGCGCTACTATGGTAGCGATTAGTGCTATTTCCCCAAACTATACCGTGGATCTTACTTATCTTCTTAAATATCTTATTTAACTTTGTGTAAATAGATACTTTATCTTACATTCACTTAATTAACACAATCACATATGTTCACACATCATATAAACAATAGAAATTCAATTCATACCCAATACTTTCAATGCATAAAATAGGAAATAAATACATAGGAATGATATAAAACTTCTCTTTATTAATGCTTCTAACTGTTACAGACTCGACTCACCCTGCACACTCAGCTGCAGGGTCTGCGCACTCAACTACGGATTACTAGGCCTCTACACACTTAGCTGCAAAGTCTTCTCCTACTCTACGACCCAAAACTAGACTTTACACTTTAGATATGACTCAACTCTTCATCCTTAGACTTCTGATTGATTCCTTTACAACTTAGAGCCTCGCTCTACTTATAAAAACCCATGGTCCACGAACCATGGGTAGATCTCTATAACTGATCTTACATTACAAAATCAAGGGCGAACAACCCTATGACTCATCTACAAGCTACGTGCTCCGCGCCCACAAAATGCAGAGTCTTTACATCGAATTTTACAATTTGTGACCAAAATCTAGGCTATAATCCCTAAAACTTCCCTTGGGGGATCCCGCACCCAACAATTAGCTAAGACCATATCATGCTTTGACCTCAATTCAATTGGTCCCTACAGCCCCTATTGTTGCTCCAGTTCCACCGCAACCTCAACAAGGACCCACTCCTATTACGAAAGCATCCAGAAAAGGGGGCAAAGCTAAGAGGAAATAACCTAAGGAAAAGGATCCCCAATCACCTTAAGCTCTTAAGCCTCCAAAGTCGACACCTCCATGTGCTATGTGTGAGGTTGTTGGGCATGCCACTAATAACTTTCTTGAACTTCCTCATCTCAAACCTTTGGTTCATGAAACGTTCCCTGAGTCAAATATCCACGAGGTCAAAGTTAGCTTACCGGGTCCAGCCAAGAAAATCATAACGTTACACACAAATCACCCTTGTGCCTTGTGAGATCATTATGGTCACTATTCCCATTGTTGCCCTCATCTCGATGAATTTCGTGATTGCCTTCAAGCACTTTGCAAATATGAGGCCACTCGTAGTGGATCCTCTACCCCTCTACTTGTGGATTTTGGTACCCCTAGTGTATCATAATAGGGGGAATCTGGTCCTACCATCATGATCCCTCCCCCAGATGTTGAGATGATAGAATCCATAGTCCATATCCTTTACCTATCATCATCCTTGAGTTCCTCGCATGAAAACCTCTCTGAGGTTTATGCATGCGCTTCTATCGAATCTCCTTCGTCGGAAGCCCAAGTCTCAACATCGGTAGATCTTTCATCTATTAGGCTGTCATCTACCATTCTAGATGATGCGTATGCGTACCTTCTTTCTTAGGGTGATGCACTAACTCTTACCGCCACATCATGTAGTCAATATTCCTCCAATCCTCCCATATCCAATGAGGACATCATGGAAGCCATGACTACCCCGGATTATCCTTGGGACGATATGCACCATTGTGCCTACTTCCTTCCATATTTGGAGTCCACCACTCTAAATACATCCAGTACACCCATAACATACTGGGGGGCACATAGGACCATACATATCCTTATCATTCTTTATAGGATATCGTACCAAGTTGGGGCGATATGCTTGAATCCCTTTTTCAATCACTTAGAATACAACTGTGCTCCACAAACTCCTCTTACTAGAGGGCATCATTCCCACCTTTGCATACCAGATCAATCACCTCCATCACATATATTTGTAGGAAGTATCCCATTCTTGGGGGCATGATGGTTTTTTCCCTACCCATCTTCTCTATTGATTAACATAAGCCTCGGCCTAGATCCCACCAAATCTAGGTAGGGTCAATTATCCTCCCATTCCTTGGATAGCTTGTCCTACCAACCTCTTCAGTGAGCCATATTCACATCACATATCATAGACGTTTGATACTATATCTTCAAATTTTCTACTTTATGTCCAAATAGTCCCCATGTTTGACTTAGTGGGTGAGGATAATTCTAGAACTCCTCTAGTAGTTCATTCCCATTTTCCTCTTCCCTTAATTATTCACCAGGAACCATTGTTCCAAGAAGCATTAAGGAAATTTTTAGACAAGTAAGGCCACTTACCTAAAAGTCATAGGTACTGATTCCGATGGTTGGTTTTTCCACTATGATGTGCACAAGATTTAGGGCCTTCTCCTCCTCTCGATTGGAGAGAAAACACTTGTTTATATGAAAACCCGTAGTTTTTTTCTGTTGCACATTGCATCTAAAACATAGATGAGTTTGATGAACCATCAACACCATTGGAAAGCTCTCATCGAGTACTATAATGGGTTTTTCTTAGTTTTTGATGATTTGACACTTCACCTGAAAGCCATTTCCAAGAAGGGTCACTTCATTGATTCTCAAAATCGAATTTCTTCATATCTAATGCTTGTAACTTAGGGACCACCATTCCCTAATGCTTGTCGCCTCACATGTCAATTTTCATCATGAGTAAGCATCATTCACTCTTGTTTTCATGGTCCCCATCAGGCCTATTCTGTGTGGCAGCGTTATCAAGTTAGCCTTGTTTAGAGCATCTGCGATGAGTCACCTTTGCATCCATGGAGTTTGTTTCACATCCCATTATATCATGTCAAAGTATTCCATCCATATTTACATATCATTCATCTTGTGTTGCCCATTTTGGCCTCTAGTCATACTGTCCCCCTTCCCCTCCGGAGTCGAGTCAGTCGCTGCCAGGTCAACCATGCACTTTATGCTCTGATATGGCAAGTCGTCTGTTTGTCCCTCAATCCAATTTTCCCCATTGTCCCTGGTGTTAGTCCACCAGTCGCATTATTATTTTCCCTCGTGCCTTAGTTGAGGATCCTCCTTTCCTCACCTATGACAGACCCTATTCTATCAACATCAGCACATCTATTCCAGAAGAACAACCTAGAGGGTGGTGTATCTTGGTTCCAGCTTCCACCTTGGTTCGGTGCCTCAGATCAAGCAAAGGGATTCATCATTTCCCTTTGACTTGGTTGTTTCATGTTTGTGATTCATACACTTGATGGTCTAGTGATGCAACAGATTATACTAGTGATTCCTGGGTGTGTGTGAGACATTTCAGACCTCATGAGGGGGTGGCCCTTCAGGTAACCCCCCACATGCCCAGATGACTTCATATTATGATATAACCTCAAATGTAGTTCCATAGAAGTGATGGGTTTGGTTCCTATTGATTGCAGTGTTCATAGCATGCACGTCTCCTTCAGATGATACATTCAATTTCGTAGAGCCCTTCCCTCTTCAGCAGGGTTTCTTTGGTTGTTCTACTCTCCCCCCCACCCATTTTTTGAGGGAAGGGCCATTATATCTCATGTACTCATATGTTATTGTATCTAGTCTTGGCTTATGTTTTCTTCATGTGCATTATATATGGGACATAGTGTATTATTTTCTATCTCAGTTATGCCAGCGTGTCATGTACCATTCAGCATGTACTTTATTGCTCAATTTTATGTTTTTGGACGCGTCATTTTTTTGTATTAAGTTATCTCAGTGGGTATAGGTATGCCTCCCCCGCGTCATTGAGATATAGAACCACAACATAAAAGGAGACTTGCATTGGTCTTGCCCTCTTTGTCCCTATCCTCTTTTGCTCCATCTCCATTGGTCTCTCTCTCTCTCTCTCTCTTTGACTCCACTTCGTTTCCTAGTGATTATGTCCTTACAACATCCTTTGTTCATACGTTTCTCTCCTAACACTTGTACATTGGGGGGGAATATGTTATCACAAATAAAAGATCATCTAGCCATAATTTATTAGATGGATCGAAGTACACCATGTAACACAATTTTACCATAGTAAAATTGATTTCACTGTGAGAAATTACTTAATAAACCACATTCGTTAAGCAATTTATAATTAAATTCATGAAGAATAATTAAATAAATCACTATTTATTTAATTATCTTCTAGGAATAATTAATTAAACCAATGTTTAAATAATATTCCTTGTCACATTTGACCCAATTATGAGAAATAATTATATAAATCATTAATTATCTTATTTTTCTCTAGGAATAATTAATTAATCACTAATTAGTTATTATTCCTTGTCAAGTTTGACCAAATCCCTCAGGAATAATTAAATAAATCGTTATTTGTTTAATATTTCTTAACCATATTCTTGAGATTTATTTATTTATTTATTATTTCTAAATAAAAGTTTAAATACTTTTTCCTCTAACCAAATATAATAAAATATTCCAAATGGTTATTTCTAGAACAGGGTTAACAATATTTTATTGTTGCTCATTTTTCGAGGATAACATAGTATTTTGTTATAAATAGAAGAGTTGTCCATTCATTATTCACTTTTGATTATTTTCATTGTTGCACTCATTGTTGTAGCTCTGATTATTATCACTGTTGCACACCATTTTGCTTTTCCATTTGAGTTCTCACTGGGCTCAAACATTTTATTTGCTGGGTTTATACATTATAAAGGGGAGAGACCCTACAAAATCTGAAGACATTTGAGGATAGTCAAGAACCCATCCCATAGAAGGGGACTGGTAACATTTATTTGTTCCCTTCACAGGTGTTGTTTAATAAAATATATTCTTTATATATCTGGTTTGCATTGGATTATTGGAGTTACCCGCATTTATTACTATTTCATTTTGTTGTTTAATTATGATTGTGGCATAGATCAGGGCTTTCACAGGTTTTATTTCTATCATCTGCTGCATATCTACAATGTTTAACATCCATTTATATTGTTAAGACTATTTTTCATCCATAGTCTTAGGTGATCTCTTTTCATACACATATGAGAAGAAAACACTGTAACAAAATTGGTGACTCCACTGGGGATTTACTTTTGATCCATAAACCTGGGTGACCTTTAGTTTTTAGCTTAAGGTTTCTTCTTTTTCAGTCTCTTAATGTTGTTTACTAGATTTCTAACCCTATATTTGTCAATTTTCTAACTTCTATAAGTTTTTTAGTATTTTCCGCAGGTCACAGGAACCGGTCGCAACAGAGACGACAATTTTTTTTAGACTTGCCAACCGGGAATCAAGTAGTATAAATCATACTTTTCTACCCCAAAAGTGCAATCTAGAGTCCAAAGTGCACCTTCTAGCCCAAAAAGTGCGATCTCCTAGGAATCAGGTCAATAACTGCAATTTTTAGGGTTTCTGGGTTATGACAAGAGTTGTCTGCTGGGTTGGTTGACCACTTTCCTATCCTGCTTAGGCCTTGATCTACTCTATTTTTCTTATCGAAGTGGAATTTAGCCCCATAGGGCTTCTAGTATGCTTCCACCTTTATAGGAGGAGTTTAGCTGAGTAAGAAGTCTGAGTTTCTACAGTGCATTCAACCATATTTTCTAGATCTGTACCTTTTTGTTTTAGATCTTCAGAGATAGGTTGTTTATATCCAAAGTTTCATCTTAAACCTTGTTTGGTCAATTTCCTTAGGGTCCCATTGGTTTCCCTAGGTTTCACACCCATCTCCCTATCTTTTTGCAGCGATTTTCCTCTCTGGTTTTTTGTTGTTGCTACACCACTTTCCAGCAGCATAGTGTCATTTGATCCAAGTCACACCGACGCTTACATATCTTGGCCTTTTTAGTGTGTTTTCAACTGATTTTTCCAGCAACCAGCATAGTGTTTACAAACCCAGTTTGGGTGGGGTTTAGCTTATTGAATTGTGTTCATTTTCTATTTTTTATTTCAATTTATTTAAGCAATCTTTTTTCTTTTTTCAAACATGATTTGGGCTTAATTAATGAACAAACTTGCACACACAAGAACACCTTAAGTGGAGGGTGCTTGATTTACACTGCCAAGCCAAGACTTAACTTAATTGATTTATCTCCCCACACAGAGACAAAACATATGGTTGATCTCCCTTCACCATTTCTGTGTCACTTGTGTCTTACATAAATCTGCCCGGGAAGTTGTTACATAAATTTGTTGTAGTTGACTGCTCGGAAGGGGTAGATTTGCGCAAAGGAAGATCTAGGTCATAAATGCTTCAGAATATACTATTTATTGCGTGAAAGTAGTTTATCTGTGTCTTTTATGCTTGTTAAGTGCAATCAAGTATCTTCACGGAGGTCTAAAGGTCATTTCAGTAGAGTTGCAGTAGCTGTCGAAAGGAATAAGTCTGCGCGAAGGCAGATCCAAGCTATAAAAACCTTAGGAAAACCATCACACAGTCCTTTGGATGCAGAAACCTGGTTATAGCATCCCCTAATACTACTTCGGATGAGACTATAGCCTGTGCTACGTAGGTTGTTTCCGAAAGGGCCAACAATTAGGGTTTTGTTAGTTGGCATGAATAACTTTGAACCTGGGTGAGGCCCCCTTAAGCCAACAAATTGTTTTATTGCTAGGACTGGGATCAATCTGAGGAATGTGTGATGTCAAATAAGTGGTTGCCTACCAAGAAATAAATTGAGAAGTGGCTCGATTGAAAGGAACATGTGTTTGTATCTCAGGAGAACAGAAATCTGCAGTTATCCAAGGAGTAGTGGTTGAGTATATACCTATACTCAGATGAAACCGAAAATGTTTTTTGTTTCTTCCCTTTTGAATTACATGAGTGACTATCTAAATTGGTGGACAGTCAGGGTACATGGAGACTTGACGGCCCTATTGTGTGGACTCCAGAGATTATGAGGCGCTTGGAAGCTTTATAGAACAACATCGCATAGGTCATCGATCACTGAATTGATAGAACACTCAGAGCATTTGTGATTGACTACACGGTCGACATAACTATTAGTTACAGTGAAGAAGAGCACAAGCTCTTCAAAGGACTGCAAGGTAAGTAATTACAATATTTGAGAACTTGGATTAAGATGTTTTTTTGTGAAAAACGAGTTATGCCATTACCTTGATTTTTGGGACTGTGTGAAGCGGAAAACCCTTAAGAAGGAATGAAGGATCGAGCTCTGAATATAGTCCACTATTGGGATCATCGTTGAGTGATGATGAAGGAACGATTTTGAATACACAACAAAGTGCATTGTAGTTGGTAAGTCAGGGTATCTCGCGAATACCTCATCCATCCACTCCACCTCCACCTCCAACACATAGACCTACACCTTCACCTCCACCTTTGCCTCCACCTCAACCTTTCAACATGGTGAATGCAATGAAGATGCCTATATTCAAACATGTAGGAAGAAATGACCCCAAACAATTCTGGTTCATTGCAGATGTTGTGTACACAACACAATATATCACTGATGATAATATGAAAAAAGCATAGCTGGTCACAACATTGCAGGATAGAGTGTTGACTTGGTATATCAAGTACTATCAAGATGACCCTGTCATGACATTGTCAGATACTCAGCAAGCATTAAATTGTGAGTTTAAGAAGCCTAAATCTTAGGCAAAGTTTGTTAAAATTTTTATGAAGATAAATAAAGTGGTGAATGAATCCTCGTGGGATTTCGATCAAAAGTTAAAATGTCTGATCCGGTAGGCTAATATGAACATCATAGATGAGCAACACAAAGATTGGTACATTACTTCATTGTTGCCCCACTTAAGATTACCATTGTCATAGTAGAAGATAGCAACGTAAGCAGAAACCCTAGAAATCGCGATGAGTTTGGAAGCCTCGCCAATACAAGATATGAATATGCTAAGGTTTGTATATACTAACACATAGATGATTGAGAAGTACAGTGGGAAGGACGATCCGTGCAAACATATGGCGCGGTGGACTAAAGCTTGGGGTGAATAAAATCAACCAGAATGGGTTCATGTTTTCTGCCATACCTTAGGCACTATTGCCATGAATTGTTATTTGGAAATAGAGATTTGCCATGGAACAACTGAATGTGATATTATGCGGGAAATATTCTTATTAACTTTCATAGTTGAGGATGGATTTCAATGCATTGATAAGGTGCTACAAGAAATTAAGGCTATAATTTTTAGAACACTTGAAGAACCTGTGGAATGGGGACAACTAGAATGGAGTACATAGATGTGCCATGCACTGGAATGCTACAATATGACTACTGAAGAAGAGGATGATGATCCAAGAAAAATAAACATTCCCTAAACCAAAGGTCACTGCGAGGTTGAAGGACCTCAGATAGAGAACCCTGATGTAACAAAACCACTAAAAACTCGACAAGTAAATATTGGATCTGATGCAGAACCTAAGTTTGTGAAGATAGGAGGCTATTAGGACGAAGATATCACTGACAAGGTGGTTGAATTGCTGTGTGAATACCAAGATCTATTCTCAATGAAGTTCTTGAACCTGAAGGGTATTGTAGGAGACTTGGGCGTTATGAAAATTACTTTGAAACCTGATGCGAATCTCGTCAAGTAGAGAGCTTATCGGCTCAATCCAAAGTATAAAGAAAAGGTGCACAAAGAGCTTGATAAGATGTTGGAGGCTAGAATTATTGAGCCAGTTGAAGAATATGATTGGGTGAGCCCCATGGTGGTTCAGGAAAAGAAGCAGCAGGGTGAAACTAGGATATGCGTAGATCTGAGGAAGTTGAACGATGCAAGTGTGAAAGATCTATTTCCGACACCATTTATAGATGAGTGTTAGAGAATTTTGGGGGACAGAAAGCTTATTCATTCACTTATGGGTTCTCAAGATATAATCAGATTAAGATTGGGCCAGAGGACCACAACAATACAACCTTCGTGACAGAGTAGGGTTTCTTTCAGTATACAGTAATGCCATTCGGGCTGAAGAATGCACTTGCGATCTTCTCTAGGGTATTAATCACGAAGTTTAAGGAATTTATTCATAAATTCTTGGAGGTATATTTTGATGACTCAACTATGTTCGGATTGGTAAAGCGCCATGTTACAAGTCTGTGCATTATGCTCGATACATGTCGCAGATACCAGATCACGTTGAACTTGAAGAAATGTATAATCTGTGCACCTTTTGGGATTTTGCTAGGCCATGTAGTATGAAAGTAGGGATTAATGATGGACCCTATGAAGATACCCGTGATTGTGAATTTAAAATCTCCTAATAATGTTAAGCAGCTGCACGCAACGTTGGGCCACACAGGCTACTATAAGAAGTTTATCAAGTCTTATGCCTAGATAACTGTGCCAATGGAGAAACTCTTAAAGAAGGATGCGCCTTTTTGTTGGGATGAGGAGTGTCAAAAAATTATGGATGTGTTAAAGGATAAGATGGCGATTGTGCCCATCTTAGTATTTCTAGACTGGAAAAAAAAGTTCCATGTGCATGTAGAGGCCTCATGTATAGCATTGGGTGCGGTATTGACCTAGCCTGGCGAAGGTGATATTGATCATCCAATAGAATTTTCCAATAGGAAATTGTGAAAATACGAAAATAACTATTCCAATACAGAGTGTGAAGGGTTGGCGATGGTCTACGTGCTGCAAAAATTTCGACATTATTTGTTGGGTGCACACTTCAATATGTATACAGGCTACTCTGTTCTCAATTACCTAGTCAATAAGCCTGTCTTGGGTGGGAAAACATGTAGGTGGTTGTTATTGTTCCAAGAGTATGACTTTGAAGTAATAGTGAAGCCTGGACAGTTGAACGTAGGAACAGATCACCTAAGCTGGATTGAGATAGGCGAAGAACCAACCAATTTGGAAGAAGGATTTTTGGATGCGCAACTTTTTGTTGTGTGCGTTGCTGATGATCATTTTGCAGATATAATTCAATTTTTGACTACTGGAACAACTCCAAAAGGGTATTCTACTCAATAGAAGAAGGAAATGGTAGTATAGGCTTCTGATTTTTATGTTATAGTGGGAAATTTGTATAAGATGGGAACAAATGAAATATTTCACTGATATGTTTTAGAGTTTGAGTATGCCAACATGCTTGCCGAAGCACATGGAGGAGTGGTGGGAGGAAACTATGAAGGTAGAGTGACTGGGCAAAAGATTCCACGCGTAGGGTTATGGTGGCCGATAGTGCATAAAGACTCTAAGGCATTTTGTAAAGCATGCGGTGCTTGCCAAAGGATGGGCAAGCCTTTGTGAAGAGACGAACTACCCCTAAACCCTTAGGTTTCATTACAAGTATTTGACAAATTGGAAATTGACTTTGTAGGTCTGATACAACCATTGGGAAGGAAGACAGGCGCGCAGTACATTATTACTATGACAAAGTACTTGACCAAATGGGTGGAAGCACATCAAGTGAAGGATTGTACTGCTGCTACAACTATGAAGTTCCAGTTTGAATATGTCTTAACATGGTTTGGGTGCCCTAAGATATTGATGAGTGATAGTGGTACACATTTCCTAAATGAAACAATCAGTGTGATGCTCGAAGAATTCCAAGTTTACCATCAAAAGAGTACACCTTATCATCCCCAATCCAATGGTATGGTGGAAGTGTTCAATAAGATTATGGAGAATGCATTGACAAAGGTCTATAATGCAAAGAGGAATGATTGGGATGTGCGCATACCAGTAGTCTTATGGGAATATAGAATCACGTGCAAGAAGTTGATAGGCCAAACTCTGTTTAGATTGGTCTATGGGATTGAGGTGGTGATGCCCATGGAATATATTTTTCCAAGCCTGTGCATTACAGCTTTGACAGAGATGATGGAATGCGAGACCTTGGAGGAGCTGCTCGCGCAGTTGATGGAGTTGGAAGAAGACTGGTTTCTTGCAGGATTTCACCAACAAGTGCAAAAGGAACGTGAGAAGGCCTGACATGATAAGCATATTAAGATGTGCATTTCCAAGGTGAATGATTTAGTTCTACTCTATGATAGTAAGCTCACAAAGTTCCCAGGTAAATTTCAAATTCACTAGTTGGGACCCTATGTAGTCAAGGAAACCACGGATGATGGTGTAGTTCAGCTCATGAAGTTGCATGGCAAATTGTTCCCGAGAAGGGTGAATGGAAGTCGACTGAAGTTGTATAGAGGGGATCCTTCCCATCTGCTTTGACCATATGGTAATAGGATGGTCTTAGCGTTCCAGGTAGTTGCAAAGGAGAGAAGGACTATAAAATACACTACCTAAAGAAGAGGAAAATGTAGTAAAGATGTTGCGTGATGGATGCAATTGGTATGATAGAAGAAGTTGCAACAGATGAAGTTGTGATGGATGAGCTGCACCACAAGGGGGTTGTGCCATGTAGACAGGTCCAAAAGTAGTCAATGAAGTCACTATTCATGGTTGGATAGAAAAAATATCGTTAGGAAAAGCGGGTAGGCGACATTTATGACGAAAATATTTGGAGATCTACTGACAAAGATGCATTTATGATCAGAAAATGGAAGGAGCAGTTGGATTTGAATTCAAAATCGCCTATAAATCTGACATGTTGGTCTACCGAAGAACACTTTGCTTTCTAAAATATTTGTATAACCCATCTTGTTTTCTCTCTATGAATCGACAAACTTGGGAGGATTTCCTCGCAATTTCGGCATTTGTGAAACTACCTAAGTATAGCCAGAAGATTATCCTTGAACAAATGTTTGTGCCAACAAGTTTTGAAGTTGTTGTCTCTCAAGTAGAGACCCCTGAAGTTGTGTCAATGGAGGCTACAACATTCGTGCCTAAGGCACTAAGGTTTCCTAGGCCGAAGAAATCAGCTGTTAAGGAGAAGTTGAAGAAACCACAACATGTACCAGTGAGGAAGTCATTGAGGAAGAACCCCATTGAGGGTCAGGAGAAAGAAAGAAAGTACAATGCAAAGTAGCCGAAGGAACCTGTGGATTTGGACGTAGTAGAACTCCGCAATGGAGTGGAGGAATTAGATGTTGATGAGGGTGAGCCTCTCACTAGGCTCTCGATGTATATCCCTTCGCGAAAAGGGAAAGTGAAGGTAACTAAGGACCCAGATTTGGGAAAATTCATGGTCTCTACGCTGCTATTACCATAAGAAGTATTTTTTGAAGGAAAGCTCTTAGCATGTATCCCGGTGTTAAAGCTAGAGGATTTGGATCTCAGCGACCATGAGAGATTTCCTCATTTGGCCAAAAATAAATACATGACCAAGATTACTATAAAGAGACTAGGGTCACAAGGCTGGAATGGATGAAATGGGTAAAAGGAATTGATCAGGCTGGATTGCTGCATATGTTGTGTGTGCCATAATTCCACTGATCAATTATCAATACTATTTGTATGTGCCATTTTCTCATGCTAGTGCATGATGGGTGTTTGTGGTTAGGCGAACCCATCCCCATAACAAATATGTTGATCCATCGAATTACAAAGTTTCCCTATAAAGGGATAGACCCAGCTAAGGAGTTTGGAGGTAAGAGAAAAGAGAAGGAGCTTTATGATAGAATGAAAACTAAGTTTGGCTAGTCAAGAAGTCACATGGGTACTCCATCCACTCAATTATAAACCAAACGGTGTAGTTTGAAGCTCAGATTTTGGCTGGGGAGATCATGAGAAAATGTCGTGCGGACGAGGTTCTAGCATCAATAATTTCATTGGATGCATAGTGCACAATGGGGGGTGCAGTAAAACTAGGCACAATACTTTTGCAAGGAATTCTTAGAAAATTTCCATGAAGCATAGGAGGAAATCAAGGCATTTCACTATGCCTGGCTCCTACTGCTAATTGTATTAGTTGCATGGCGACTACTGGAGGATAGTCAATTCCCTCCGCATGATGAATATTTACTGGAGGTGGTGAAGTTTGCTTCATGTGGCTGATGAAGGATCCGGAGAGGATCACAGAGTCAAAAGTATTATGGATATTGGTCTAGATGGACCTCTGCATAATTATCAGTCAGAGGCCAAGGTTGTCTCCAACCTTGTTTGAGTAGTTGTGGGTCTTCGTGGAATTTAAGGCTGATTTTCATAATGTATCTATCCATGTGAAGCGAGACCCTAAGAAGATATAGCACAAGTTTCCATACATAGTAACGGAGGATGATGTACAAGCGATTGTGGGGTCATGGCCAACAGAGTGGCAACAACTCATAGATCTGGGCATAAGTACGAGTAAAGGCAGAGAAGGCTCCTCTGCGCAGATGACAACTGCGTAGAAAAGGAAAGAAGTAGCAAAAGCAACATCACAGGAGTTTACCAAGTAGAAGAAGAAAGAAGTCGTTGCCAAATTAGCTGTCGATAAAGAGTGCACTACAAAAGAGGGCACAATAGAAGTCAAAAGCTCGAATTTCCAACATACTGAAGAGCACAAACAGTTTGAGCAAGAAGGAGGAGGGGGTGACGTGTAGAGCACTCCCTTCAGGCTGTCAAAGTGCCAAAAGGAGACATCTTCTAGACCCAGGAAAAAGAAAAAATTGGACAAGCAGGCACACATAGATCCAATGGTCCTCACTAAAGGGGACTTGGGTGAGATCAGAGATAAGGTCTGAGATACAAAAATGGAGTTGTGGCAACAATTTGAACAACAGTTCCAACAATCACTTGGGAGTATGCAGAAAGATCTGCACAAGCTGCACATATCAACAGGTCAGTTGCAAGTGAGCATGGGCCAAGTGAGTGGGGTTCAAGCGAGCCTGCAACAAGTGAGCATGAGCATAATGTAAATTGAACAAACTCTGGACCTCAGAGTCATTCCCTTGCCAAAAGGAACATTGCGCACGGAGTCAGAGGAAGATAACGCCCAACTTGGAAAGATCAAAGGTGTAGGTCTGAATTTATCCATGCTACCACTTTAGACTCTCCACGCATTTCATTAGGGGGTCTCAAATGAGCTTCAGGTTAGAGAACAACATGCACTATTGGTGATAAGTGAAGTTAAAACAAAAAATGAGTAGATCTTCGCTGAGAAGGTTTAGGCTCTTAAGGAAAAAGAATAGCTCATAGCACGAAGCCAAAGCCTAGAAGCAACAATTACACAAGCATATAATTCAGTGTGAGAGCTACACATTCTAGAGGAGGTGGTCGTGTCAGTAAAGGTTTAGAAATTGGCCGCTTTAGTGCGACAATATAAGGAAGAGGTAGGCCGAGTTACCTTTGAGTTTTAGATGAAGATCTCAGAGATACAATTAAAATTGTAGCCAACTACTCCGCTAGAGGTTAGGGAGCAGTGCAACACAACCATCAGAGAACACATGTCTACTTTGGAGAATGTAGTATTAGGTTGCAATGATCTCCTTGAACATGCAGTGGAGCTATGGAACACTCTACAGGAGGACTTAAACTTGCAGAGATTAGGCATTGAGATTAGAGAGGCACACCTGCAAGTCGATGAGACCAGGGTGACTGCGTGCACTTTGGCATTGTTAGGTTCCTATACCAATAGGAGTCATAATTTTTGAATGTCTGAGATTGAACCTGTAATATGTACATACATTTTCTTCTTGCAAATGTTTTCCATATTCAAAAAATTAAAAAATGTAAAGAGGGTATGTAGTAAAAGAATAATCAAAGGACAAAAGGAATAAAAAGGTAAAAAAAATGAAGAATATGAACCCCAAGAAAAGAAAAAGGACCATGAAAGTGTGCAAGTCAAAATTCCACTAATATTTACTTTTTGTGCAGAATAAATGATTGTGTGCAGTTTGTAACCTTTGCCACAATCCATGATAGTCAAAATGTTTAATCTTGGCTATTTCATGTTTCAATTTCATGTCTATAGATAGAGAATAAATATCTGACCAAACTGTTTAGTCTTGGAAAATAATTAGATTGGTAGGGTAAATAAAAGGAGCTCAACTATTTAATCTGAGTGCTTGGATGTAATAAGGTTAAATTTAGTTAGTTTACTATTGTAAAGAAAAATAAAAATGTTGATAAGGGTTTGCTAGCTCAAATGCACCCTAATAAAGAGAAGTAAAAATGGTAGGATGAGTAGATGGGTAAGTAGTAGAAAGGTTACAAAATTTTGATGATTGATTAGACAAAAGCACATTTATCATCGTTTTCATCATAAAATTTCCAAATGTGAATGGGCACTCAAGCATGTAGATGGATATCAAAGTCAATTAATTAATTTCCCTCATTCATTTCACCTTTTACTTAACTAATTTCCCAAAATAAAGATCAAAGTACTTAAAAACCCTAAGTCAAAGAGGCTTAGAGCATTTCTCTGACTTTTGGAGGAAACAAACCCTTGGCTCAATGAATTATAGGCAATAAGTACTAAATCCCCTCATAAGCATTCATTCCCCCCCTTTAGTTCATTCACTTTCCCTAAATATTATTCTTTCCTAAGGTTAAATTACTTTTACCTAGGAAAAGGTGTTTTTTCCCCTATATAACTCATTTTCACATCAAAAACCCGCAAAAAAACACTATATCCTAAGTTTTATGGAAAATCATTAACACATGAAATAACGTATACTTAGGGTGTGGTGCCCCTTTCTGCTCATTTTTATTAATTAATAATTTATTTATTAAATCCCGACTAAAAACCCCTTTTCCCCGTATATATTTAACTCCCACAAAATATTAACAAACCCTACCTTAGTTTAGTTATATGAACTATAGTATTACCCAAAACCTCTAAAATACCCTAATTAGTCAACCTTTGATTAAGTTAGTTTGAAAACCCATTTAAATCCCGCCGCTAATCACCCCGATACCTTAACCCCGCCTTAAAATCTCATTAAATAAAAACAATCGCACTTAATTACCCGCTGGGCCCCCCCACTACCCTCCATGCAAATCCAATGCCTCCACATCTAACAGTCCTCATCCATTTCGAAAGGGCCCAAAGCCTGAACATTACCCACCTGAAATGGGTTGTTTTTCACTGGGACCCCAAGGCTACGTGTCGCTCAATGAGTGGAATCAGATGGCCTCCCCCCAATACTGCCAAGCACCCAAAAGCTGTGCGAAGGAAACCACTTACTGCTGGCCCGCTACACACCAAAATAGGCACTGTTCACTCCGCTACATGACAAACGACGACTGTTCACTCGTACACGCCAAATTGACTTTCATGCATCAAGCCAAAAAATCCCCAAATTAATCGTTTTATCGTGTTTTAAAGTAGAAACTTCCATGCACACACCTGCGAATGTCGAAAGCTGTCAACCCATGTATAATTGCACCCTGAAGACGCCACAAAGCTCCTAGATTGCCTTCAAACCTGCTTGAAGCTTTTTCAACCGTTTACAATTGCCAGTCACCCGGTTCAGACCTAGTTTTCTTCAATTCCAGGTATTTAAACCATAATTCACTGAAAACCCTGTAAATTTTAGAGCCAATTGCTGAGTGTTCTTAATTGAAATTAAAGAGAAACTTTGATAACTTAAACCCACCCAGAATTGAACCACCATTGCCCTAAAAGACTAAAAATTTACCTCCCCCATTCTCAAATCCACAAGAACTGAGAATGGTTTCCCCAATTGCCATGGATGTCAGACCAATTTCCACTCCTCACCTAGACCTGGACTACCTTCCCCTTGCTAATGAAGATTTCCAAATCAAGGACACCTTTGTCCATGAATCCCCTCTCAAATTATACTGCCGATACAAAGACCAATACCTAAACCATGCTAATAAAATAGGTCTTTGGGAGTCTAATTTACCCAAGTACCAATTCCTTGAAGTCCATATTTTCCTAGAAATTGTCCATTACTACCATGCAAATGACATCCCCAGTCAAAGAGTAGTGATGTCCCCCGACCAAACCATACTTTTCACCATCACCGCTGAGTCAATCAATGAAATGTTGCAACTACAAGCAGGGAAATACCTAACCCCAATTTCAATTGGAGACCTATTGGACCGATTCCCCAAGCTAACCACTGCAAAGCTTGCTAAAATGTCCAAACTTTTATTGTAGAAGTGAAAGATATTCCAAAAGATCCTCCTCCCTATGTGTATACCATATTTTCCAAATTTGGCCAGGACATTGTAGCAATGATATCTAGCATCCTAGGCTATACCACTAGTGAGTATATAGATGAAATCATCTTATCCTTCATGTCCATTTTCACTCCAGGACATCTTCCTGCTATCATGTATGATTATGCCAAATTTATAGCTAACATGATGCATAACCAATTCCTTAGGATGAGTAATGAGAGAGTCTTCAAGTATTCCTCTGTCTTGTACCACCTTTTTCTATACTATCAAGCAGATAAGTTCCCCTTTACTCTCCAGAAGATAGTTACAAAAGGTCACCCTAGGTTAGTGATTCTTTGGACTCCATTGATCCATAAATATGACTCCCCATATTCATATATAGACTTTATAGACCTATTTGTACATCCCATTGTGACAATACTGCTAGGAAGCCCTCCTCCAAGAATCAGTTCAAATATAAGGAGAATCCTGCAACTCTCAAAACAACACAAAGTGGGGGATTGGTACTTGTACCAAAACCACATTGAAATTAGGATTTATGGCTGTGAGTTGGCCCCATATAAACTACTCAGATACCTCCCAATGAGATTATTTGTTTTGGAGTACTATAGGTAGATAATCAATTCAGATGAGGTACATTTTGTCAAAGCCAAAAAGAAGGCCCAACTTAGAATCAAAGATCAACTAGGCCCATTTGTGTGTAATAGCCGAGAATCTAGAAAGGAAGCAGAGCAAATCCTTCAGAGAATAAATCTAAAATAGAGATTCATATGGAGATATGATCTCTTGGACTTCATCTGCAATAGAAGACAGAAAAACAAGATGGCTCCTTATATTCATCACAAAATCCCTGAAATAGAAAAATACGCCAACTAATTGGAGTGGGTGGAAAGCACTTTAGAGGATAGGGATAGTACTGAAGTTGTTGTGGAAAACACACTAATTGATCTAGAGAAATAGCTTGATGAAGGTTCTTTCCTGCAGGTACCATGTGAATCACAGGCACAAAGTGAATCACATGTAGAAGAAGAATCCCATGTACAACAAGAGTCTGAACAACCAGACCTATCAGAGGAGCTAACTCAAATAGGTATACCAGAGCCCATCATGAGTACTCCCCCAGTCTTTCAAACTCCTTTAAATGAGGAGAAAAACCTCAAAAGAAATAGGGAAGAGGCCACTACTTCAGGCAAAGCAACATCACAGGCCTATGCAGAGACTAGCCTGGTTAAAAGACAAAGGATAAATCTTGTATCTGAACAGGAATTCACAGAAGAAACAATTGGGGCCACCAACATAGAAAGAGAAGGAAGCAGGCATGCCACTCCTTCTAGGGGCACACTAGAAACCTTCCACATCACACACTCAGATGTTGGAAAGGTAGCGAAGTGTTGAAGTGCCCTCATTCAGGATGCCAACTAACAGAGACCAAGACATCAGAGAAAGACACAAGGAAATAAAAGCCAGAAATGAGAGGTTAAAAGCCCAAACTTATGTACAGTACTTAAAGATGGCCCCTACCAATCAAACAAGGCTTATGTCATCCTTTGATGTTAAAGAAGGAAAAATGCAACTGACATTCATGAAGCTCACTACTCAGCAACCAAGAACAACAACAAACTTCAAAAAGATAGACTTCGAGGTACTGGCAAATGAAATTCATCCTATTGACCAGATTGAGCTGCACAAATAGACAGGGGAGATGCTTTAATCCACCTTGAGAGGGAAAGCCATCACAACCCACCAATTCCAAAACTCCCTGAATAACATATCAGCTCAGTTCCAATTGGAGAAGGCCTCTTCACAGGCAAAAGACACCAGAATCAAGTCCTTAGAGGACTTAGTCATTGAATTGGGACACAATCCCAAAGATGTAAAGGCTATTGAAAATTTGATAAAGAAGAAGAATGATGACATAGCTTCTTTGAAGAAGTAACTCAATATTCCATAATTACATCACCCAAAAACTATAGAAGTCCTAAAGACACAAAAAGGAAAATAAGAGCTCATGGACTTGGTCCTAAAGCTAAATGACTAACTAAAAGAAACAGAGAAGGAGTTAGACAAATTGATTCAGTCCAAACAAAGTGACTTGGCCACCACTTCTAGGACTACCATTCCCACTATTTCTACTGCAGTTACTTCTACATTGGTAGCATCATTGCACCTATAGCTCCACCTGCCATAGCACTACCAATCACCATTGAATCTACAACAACAGATACAACAATAGAGAAAATAGTGGAGTTAGTAAAATCCATGGAGGATATATCAATCTAGGCAACAGATCTCAAAAGGATAAAGGAGAAAGTGGCAAGCCTAGAAACTGACTGTAAGCTTGCCCAAATTCAGCAGAGAGAAGAAACATAGAAATCCCTAAGGATGGGTGAGAAAATCAAAGTCTTGGAAAAAGATTTAACACTGTAGAAGCCACTAGGACAGACCAAAGAAATGCTCTGGGCCAATATCATTGACTATGTCAATGATAATTGGCCATCAATTCAAGTTATATTTGAGCAAACTGAATTGGTAAAGGTAGCCACTGAGGCGGTCCAAAAAGTAAGAGAATAGTTAGGAGACCAACCTGAGGATGCCAATCAACTCATCCACTTTATGAACAGTAAAAACAGACATGAGCTCAATGAGCTTGGTGTAGAGGACAGGACTGAAGCCATCCTAGAGGTTAAAAAGGTTCTTTCCAAAAGAAACCTTATGCTCAACTTGGAAGAAAAGTGCCACAATATGCAAGTGGCCATTGACAGGTTTATGGCCAAATTTCAAATTTTGAGGGACAAAGGCCTTCCCAATCCTATGGTCATCCATGATAAACTCATGACCCAATTAGACTACACTGACAAAATTAGGAAATTGGCTAAGGAACAAGCCAGTACTTTAGGTATCAAAGCCTTGCATATGGGGAAAGTACTAAAGAACACTTTTGAAAACTTGTTCTTTTTAGAGCATAAGGTGAAACATTTGTTTGTCACCAAGCCCAATTTTGCTAAGTACGCAAAAGCATATGAAATTTACAAAAGAATGTTGAAAGTAAAATTACCTGAGGATGAATGGTGGGAAAAAATGACAGACTTACTTTGAAAAGTTTTATAGCAGAAAGTTACCACATTAAATCTGAAGGTAGCCAGATGAAACAGGTAAAAGATGGATTAGTAGGGTCAAAGAGTAGCAGAGTCAAAGAGTATCATTGAAATATCAAAATGAATAATATGTCAATGTAAAACTACCAGCTAGCTTAAAGGGCCACAACTCAACTACAATAGCCAGCACTACCACAATAAAAGGAACATAATGATGCAGTTTTCCATCTGTCTCTATCTTCATGCTTGAAGATATTTTTATTTCCTAAATTAAATCTCAAACTATTATGAGATATTTTGTAATTATTTTTTGTATAAATACTTCATATTTTGAAGTATTTAGGGTGGGTTCAATGACATATCTATAGAATTTTTCTCTCAACTCAAAGTTCTATTGTATCAATGACTAGATTGGCTTGCTGGATCAATGAATAAAGCTCAGATATTTTATAGGATTCTTGCGTAAAGAGATATACAAATAAGTATTAATTTATGTTTATTGTTATTTCTCTTATGTGTCTGCATAATATTGTTTGTTTTTCTCAAATCTAAATGTATGACATGGAATTATATTTCATAAATTGCTTGAATGCACTCTGTTTTGACTGTTTACATTTTAGCTGTTTTCTGCTAAACTATCTTAGTTAGGGAATTCTTAACTTCTCCCTAGCTTTCATAGTTTCTCTCCCTGGTCTATAGCAAAGGATTCTTCATTTCCATTTGTTCATGATCACCCTCTTTTCTTCATTCTAATCCCAATCCAAGGATTCTTAGCTTCCCTTTCACCATGGTTAGAACCATTTCATCCATTAGACCTGAAGATTTGCATTCTGCTTTGCTATTCTGCCCTGTGAACATCCCCTTTACTGATATGGTCCAGTTATGCTATCCATTGATTGACTCCATAGCCCAATGGCTTGAAGACCTAGTTCTATCCATATGTTCCAAGAATTCCACCACCCAACCTTCAATCTAAAATCAAAATCCTCATGACCACTAAGAACTAGCCTAAAATCTAATAAAACAAAGCTAAATCATAAAGAGAGAGCCCTATCTAGACTTAGGTTGGCTAGAACCTAAGCCTAAATGATTGGTTTGTGGTTACCTCAGATGATTCCTTTTTTTATAACTTCTAGGGAAAACTTCTGAGTGATAACAGGCGCCAGTCCAGCGCTTTGCGCGCTTACAAGAAATGAAGGTGCTACAGACACAGGTTGAGGATTTGCAGTGCAAAGAACAACTTTTGAAGGCACAGATTCAACCATGGATAGAGGAAGTGAACCAGGTTACTCTAGATATCCAAGAGAAGTTGAAGACTTTCTAGCAAACATAGAGGACCATGTGCCTCGCAAAGGAGGGGCCAACTATAGAGAAGCTAGTCGAAGAAGTGCAGCAGGCCACCGTATAGAGCACAACAGACATTGAAGTCCTGAAGATGAAGTTCAGTGAACTCTGTCATAAATTGGAGAATCCACCTGAGTGACGCGAGGGCGAGCCACCAGATTTGTGTTGGGGGCCTGTTCGGATGGGATCCCTAGGGTCAAATTTTGTCAGTTAAGTTAATTTTTGTAAAAGAATGTAAAGTTTCCGTGAAATGTGGAAGCAAAGAATGAAGCTAAGTAAGAGTCAAAGGGGCATTAGTCCCTTGTATGGGTAGGTGATAGATCAATTTTGAGACTCATCCATGGTCCGCGGGCCATGGTATTTTAATGAAAAGGCTATATATAGTTGAGTCATAGTGAGCCTAAAGGAATAACTGTTAGGCCCCTATACTACTAGTGTCACCCCTTATTGTTATTAGTACAAACCACTTATTATATTGATGTACCCATGTAGTGCCCATATTGTTACTATTGTGCCCCATAGAAGCCCACTATTATTATTATTGGCCCTTACATTATTATTGTTATGTCGGCTCTGGTTATGTTATGACCCCTTAGACTCCTATATATAGAAAGGAGGTCTTTTCATTTGTATCATCGAAGAATT
>APFE030040858.1:52423-62446 GCA_000404065.3 Pinus taeda | reverse complement strand
ATACTACTAGTGTAACCCCTTATTGTTATTAGTACAACCCACTTATTATATTGATGTACCCATGTAGTGGCCATATTGTTACTATTGTGCCCCATAGAAGCCCACTATTGTTATTATTGTGCCCTTACATTATTATTGTTATGTAGGCTCTGATTATGTTATGACCCCCTTAGACTCCTATATATAGAAAGGAGGTCTTTTCATTTGTATCATGGAAGAATTGTTCATTTATGTAATGTAAAGGAGGTTGCCCCCTCGAAGAGGCTGAATTCTAAGTCGTTGATCTATCTTTTCTATCTTTTCTTGAGCTGGTTTCATAACAATAACTTTTTATAGAGAATCATTGTAAGGGAAATGTGCTAAGGTAGGAAAAGTATGTTTCCTGTACTTAGGCAAAAGGGGAAGGCTCCCACAACTGAGTGCACAGAGACCTTGGTAAGTCTGCAGCTGAGTGCGGGGGCCCCTACAATTGGGTACGCAAGGATAAGAAGTCTGTATCTGAATGTTTACATCTTAATAAAGACTATTGTGCCTTGTTTATTTACTTTTGTTTAAGTTTATGTATCTTCGCTATGTAACATGTTTAATGTGAATTAATCCTTTATTTCTATGCGAAACGAATAGATCTGTAATATTTATGCATAATAAGTATAATTGATCTCCTTCGCGGAGCTTGGGAAGTTGTTACATAAATCTGTTGTAGTTGACTGCTCGGAAGAATTAGATCTGTGCGAAGGTAGATCTAGGTCTTAAATGATTTATAATATATTGTTTATTGCATGAAAGTAGTGAATCTGTGTCTTTTATGCCTATTAAGTACAATCAAGTATCTTCATAGAGGTCTAAGGTCATTTCAGCAGAGTTGCAGTAGCTTCCAATCAGAAGGAATAGGTCTGTGCGAAGGAGGATCCAAGCTATAAGAACCTTAGGAAAACCACCACACAGGCCTTTGGATGCAGAAACCCAGTTCTAGCATCCCCTAATACTGCTTCGGTTGAGACTGCAACCTGCACTATGCAGGTTGTTGCCGAAAGGGCCAACAATTAGGGTTTTGTCGGTTGGTGCGAATAACTTGTAACTTGGGTTAACCCCCCTTAAGCCAAAAAAAACCGAGGACGGTGTTCCCCCAAGGGGTTTGTAACAACCCTTGGTTTATTTCCTATGTAAATAAATAAAAATAATGACCAAAGTCACGGGACAAATATTCCAAGCTGAATGTTGGGCAAAACATAGTGATGGGGATCACTGGTGATTAAGAAATGGCTTTGGATATTGGAAAATTCATTAGCAAAGCGAAGTGGCATTAATTGGAATTTTATTTGTGAAAATAATGGAAAATAGGAGAAAAGGGAGATGAAAGGTCACATAATAGCATGTGAGAAAAATTGAAGGAAAAATAAAGGAAAATGAAAAAAATAGGGTCCTCAATGATAAAAATGATTATGAGGATCAGTTCACAACCTTTTTCAGTTCAACCTTTTGTCATTTTTAGTTTGGAGCTCTCTTCTATTCTCTCTCATACTCTTGCACACTCAAAGAAATTTTGGAGCATGCTTGGAGCACAAGGGAATAGGTGGATCGACAACTGCAACTGGATTGTTTTGTAGGTAACATGTTGGATGTGTGATTTCCTTACTAATTTATAGATGCATGGTATATGCATGCGATTTTTAGGTTATGATCTATCATTGGCATGAAGTATTGCCTGGATTGATAGTGTTTTTTAGCCTAGTCTTTCCATTTCCTCGATAATAATGGTGTTGTGGGTTTTTCCATTTTTTTTCTTGGTTGGTGCTCATAATTCCTTATGGTTGTGGGTTGGAACAAACACTTTGGAATCCATAGAAAAACTTGGGTTGAGTTACTAGTCCTAGAACCTATGTTGGACAAACACTCTAGAGCCCTTGGTGGGTTGAGTTACTAGTCCTGGAGCTAGGAGAAATGCTCTAGAGCCCTGGAAGGCTTATGGTTGAGTTACATGTTCCTAGAGTCTTGGACACTTGGGTAGAGACCGATCTAGTTGGTGTTAGTGATGTCTGACCGTGAGGTGGAATCACTGGTTGAGGGTTGAGGTGGTTTTATCTCTGGAAGCCATGGTTTGGTTTTGTTTGGTTTATTTGATGAGATCCCACATTCATGCTTGGAATATGGCACGGGGGTGATTGGCTGAAAGAGATATTTGGTTCAGCCCAATCTATAGTAAGGTGGTATGTGTAAGTCCCTAACATGGTTGGTATTTTCCTATGTTAATAAGTGTTATTCTTCTATTGTGATTCATGCATATTTATTGGCAATGTGTTGGTGATATTATGGCTAAGTTTCCATGATTTATATGTTAGTTATTTTCTGATTATATTTTGTTTATATGATGTGTATCTTTTATGGCTCTTGTCATGAATTGTTTAGCTATTGATTGGTGATGAATGTATAAAATAATAAGTGGTGTTGCAACTATGTGGAGAGGACATAGGGTCTTCTTAGTGATTCTCAGGTGAATCTTAGAATTTTACGATCATATATTAATTTATGACCCGCGGCTTACTTGTTTTCAATATGTTTGAAAAAATCCTCTTATGTTCTAGGTAGTCTAGGTCGAGTTCTACCTTCAAGTTTGTATGTCTAGCATTTTTTTCATATCATTTATGCATATGAAAAGTTATAGGAAGTTTTGGGTAGTGGTATGGAGGTTGATCTAGAATCTCAGCTTAGATCTCGAGAGCGCATGCTCCTAACTGGGAAAATTGGGTTGCAACTGCATGGATGTAGGATTGTGCATGCGGTTGGAGTCTTCCAACTGCATAGAGGGCTTGTTGTGGGTGTGAATGGGCACCCTAGTAAGAGAAAGGGTGTCCAACTCTGGTTTTGTCCACCTGGGGTGGTAACTTAGCTTCTGAGTGACTTGTAGCCCCTGTAGAATGTTATGAGATGTTTGTTTTTCTTCTGTGGTCGACCCCACTTCTTTAATGGAACCTAGGAGGTCGAGTCATGTCATAGTATCTATTATTCTCATGTTTATCCTGACAGGCTTGTGAAACTAGGTAGATATGGGAGGGGTGGTTACAATTTTAACTAAGAATTTCTAAACAACCTTTAAAAGTCTCCGTTATTGATTCTAATAATCTTGATTAGAAATAAAACTAATTTTATCTTTTAAAATTGAAAACTAGAAAAACCACATGGAGCCTCTTTAAAGAAGGGAGATCTATGAAGGCATGAGAGAAAAAGTTGTGAAGAGAGTTCTACTCTAAGGGAGAGACTAATTAGGGTGACTTCCCTCAACTATTCAAGGATTTGTGAAGAAAACAAGTTGTCTCATTATGTTGTTGTGATAACATGATTCCATGAGTTGACTAGTTTGGTTTGTTAACTTAAACTAAAATATCAACATAATCTAGCATTATATTTTATTCTATATTTTTATAGTGATATTTTTTCTTGTTCAGTTGCATTGTGGATTTCCTACAATTACACAAGGATAGAACTGATGTATAGGTACATGTAGGTGGGTTTTAGGATCCAAATTTGAAAATGGGCTTTGACACCACGTGGAAGGATGGATCTCAAGGTCCTTAAATCATAAATATTTTTCTCCATAATTTCACAACACTATTAAGGTGAAGGTTGTCCCGTAAAGTTCCCTCAAGCATCCTAGGACAAAAACAAAGAGGAAAGATCTTCTATGATATTTTCTCTAAAATATAATTCTCGATAAGGTCCTGACTTAAAAAATTGTTTACCTCATCCCTTCTCTCCATATCAAAAAATTGCACAACTAGTCAAACGGTCTCATGCCAATGGGTGGATCAATAATTGTCAACATATTAAAAAAAGAAATAACATATCTAACAACATATTATATTTGACACGAACATATAAAAAAACATATTATAAATTCAGTTATAAAAATTTAACTAACAACAAGAAGAATACCTAGTTACAATGGCTTGGTTCCAGTGCTTCTTCTAGGACCACCAGATTGAATATGCCACCTTGTTAAATATGAAAGTCTATCTGATTTCCTAATGTAGGGAACTACCACATATTTCCTAGCCCTTCGAGCCCAAGTCCAAACTGCAGTTGTAGTTTTTCCAAGATCCTTGTGCTAACACCTCTCTAATGTCAAATGCAAAAATCAATCCTTCAATATATATCTCGCTCCAATGCCTTCCTCCAAGTTCTCTAGCACAACCTCTTTTACAAATTTCCAAAATCCAAATCCTCCTCTCCCTCACCATGCCCCCCATCTCTCTATGAATACAAAAAAATGAGTTCCCTTCTTCCCAAACTCCCCCTGCACTCATACCTCCTCAAGTAAATTCCACCCACCCCTGTTATGTCACCAACTCCCTTGCATTCATCTCCTTGAGCCCCTCCCATTTTTCTCATATTCTCGAATTAATTTGAGGAAAAAACCTTGTCAAGGTCGAGAAGGGATAAATAGTAAAATATTAATAAATATTATATTATATTTTTTTAGTCAACCTTATGGTTTCATATGTATTTAGTTATTAATAATAATGTTAAAATATAATTTATTAATTATAAGTTAACATTAAGGGTTAAGTAAACACTAATCAAGATTATTTATTAAGCAAGATTAAGGCTAACCATGAGCTTGATCATTAAACGAGTTTAAATTTAATCATAACTTATTCACTAATCAAGCTTAACCATTAATTAATCATCTAGCATAATAGGCTACAAGATACTAGCATATTCATGTGAGGTGCAGGCATGTAGCTAGCATACACATACCTCATACTTCTACTAGTAATACTTATCAGAATCAAGCACATAAAACAATCACTTAGTGGGTAGATTAATAACACAATGTAAGGTAATAGGATTAGGTATGGGCATTAAATCTACAACTCTATAAGAAACTTAAAGGGGGCATGTCCTATCCCTTTGGAGGCCTTTTTTAGTGTGAATCTTGGCATAATTTTGGCTCAAAATCCTCACCCCAAATATAAATGGCTCATCACAAAGGAGATGTATGTGTCATGTGTGAGCTAGCTAATATTTGAAGAAGTATTTAAAGGTGTGAGAAAAGGATTGCATAGGATCATCAGTTGGTGATTCCATTCGATCATTAATGGCATCACCGACATGAGAGTGGTAGGGGGAATTTAATGTGGAAATCCAAGAAAGGGATAGATTAACTATTGGTATTATCATCCGATTGAAACAACTTTAATCTCCAGAGCAAGAACTTAGGTTTTTATACAAATCCAAAGCAGTAAATTTCTAGAGATTGAATTGAAACTGGATTCATTAGTTTCAAAGGTGACTCATGTCTCTAATTTTCTAAAAATTCCAAGAGAGGTAACATGATATCCTTCCATATCAAATCAATCTACATGTAAAATACCCCCTACTATCCCTATCCCCTCCTAAGGGTAGAAGGAGGTAGTGCTATGCTGACTCAACCTCCAATGTCCCATTATGGAAATGGGATCACAAATTTTTGACCTTTTGAACTTCCTCAAAACTTAAAGTGGATGACATCATTGAGTTTGTCTTCTCAAGACATTTCCAATGATAAATTTATCTCAATTAAACTCTTGGATCAAAGGATTTGGCCATTCAAACATTGACCTATCAGATAATGCCACGTCATCTTGACTTACCACATGGCGCCCACATGAATTAATAAGTAATAAAAAACTCATTGAAAATTTGCAGCATGATCCCAACTTATGACCCATTCATACCAAGTTATTCATTATCCCCATTCCATGATTTACATGACCCAAGATATAACATTAATATAATGTGCACAAGGTATGTGGGTGCGAGCCCTCTATGGCCACATCACCCTGGGAGTAAAATACTGGTGGAACTCTCTGTAGTCCCCCATTGAAACTACTAGGGAAAATCTATCATGGTTTCACGAACCCCTGGTGTACCCCTTCTACACATGCCATCTCGTTATTTACAATAACCATGCACACGAATCCACATTTTCCACATTGTCCCGGTCGATACCCCTTTGCGATGCACTCAAACCATTAGGGTTACATGAAAACTCCACCTGGAAATATGCCACTTCATCTCTACCTCAACCAATCTTCTCTCTTACAATTGTGTAGGTGGATCCCACCACTGCCACCTCACCTTGGGGATTAATTCCCAGTAGGATTTCACCTAACTCCTTGAGAAATCATCGGAGAAAGAGTGTCGAGGTGGTGTCAACGACCCTTTCCACTAGGGTGACATCACCCTCCTCATGGATCCACTCTAAGTATGCCACTTGTCACTCTTTTTTAGGCCAGATGGCCCCATGAAACTCTTAAATTTGTGTGACTTGTGTCCCACCTCCTGGGTCACTATGTTGCTCTAAGGCCACATCACTTGCCATGCTGGTCGTGGGTCCAACCAATCTTCCATTGAAGGGTAGAAATGAATTTTCACATTATATATGATTTGGGGGTCCTCAGCCTTGATGTGCCAAATTCTTATTAACTGACCCCACTCTTGCCACATCATCCCAAGAAATGAGTCTTAGCGGGATTTCTCTAGGCTCCCATCGAACTGTCTGGGGTAAAACCTTTGGGATCCATGGATGGCACTAAAGCTTCCTTGGCATCTATGACTTATATATATCCATCTTATTCCCATGGACATGGATTTTGACCATATGGCACATAAGTTCAAGTCCCTTTTACCCTCCAAGCCTAGGACTTCCTGCCTCACTACACTTGATTATGGTTCAGGCTCTTCTGCTCTTGGCAGTCGGTTATGAGGTTCTATTGTACATATTCCTATTCAACTCAAAGGTTAGGCCATTACAACCTTAAATCCCAACCCCTGATCAACTCCATATGTGTACATACATATAGATACAAAGCTCTTAGTGATAATCCCTCCTAATCTTTTAGGATATGAAAATATTTATATATTACACTTACTATCTCTCTTGAGATTTTAAAAGGGCTTGGCCCAACCCATTCAACACATATATTTATATATATTACTCATATAAGTAATGCTATCCTTACTGGAATTATAAATAAACATTGGCTAGATATACAAGCTAGTTATGCAAATCATTAAAACATAAAGAGCATTTTAACAACAAGGATTTTGCCATGCTACATGCTAAAATAATTAGATTAAATTTGAGCTTAGAGTAAACATAGGTATTGAATACATTTCTTCAACAATGCAACAAAATTATATGTAGGAATTTACAGGGTAAGTTCCTCAGACAGAACACCAAAGGACACCGCTTACAAACAAATCACAGATCAATACACTAGTATCTTTGACGTGGTTAAAACCCTCAAAGAGGGAAACAATGCATAGCCTAAGCCAACGCGACCACTTCAGGAAATTTATTAATAAAAGAATGAAAATTTACATAATCTTCTCACATGAATGGTTACCCTACAAATGACCCTCCATGCTCTTTAAATAGAGATCATGGACCAATCAGGTGTTAAGCCATGGATCAAGTGTTAGTAATATCGAGGAGAGAATGAATTGTTAGATCACTTCATGTCTAGAACATATCATGACTGCCAGATTGTAAGTTACAAAATTCCATAGTAAAGAAACACACTTTACCTAACTCTACACTAGACCAAGTTATACTTAACTATTTCCTATGTGTCGAAATATCCTAACATCCCCCCTTAAGAACAACTTGGAATAGGATTGAAGGATGTACAAACATGACAAAATAGGAGAAGGAAGGAGGCATTAGAGCCTATCCCCCTTTAGTGACAACTTCCTGAAGTCCAACCATAAATAAAATTTTAGTAAACTTCGTCTATATGAGAACCTTTGTAAAGATGTCTACAACTTGATCATCTGTTGAACAATATTGCACTTCAAGAACATGGTCATGAATGAGCTTTCTGATGAAGTGCATGTGTAGTTCAATGTGTTTGTTGCGCTGATGTTGGAATGGATCTTTTCATAGTTGAACAACACATTGATTATCACACCAAAGTGTAGTCAGATGTTGCTGCTGAAAGCCAAACTCTAACAGGATCTGGTGAATCCACATGGCTTCCTTACTAGCTTCTACAACACCATGACACTCTGGTTCTACTGAAGAAAGAGAAATGGCACTTTGTTTCTTGCAAGCTCATGTAATAATTCCTGAACCAAGAGTGAACACATAACCTGCAGTAGACTTCTAATCATTAGGGTCACCAACCCAATCGGAGTCAGTGAAACCAACCAATAGAGGAGATGCTTTTGCATTGTAATGAATCCCAAACTGAATTGTACCTCAAACATAATGAAGTATTCTTTTATTTTCTTTCTAGTGACGTTCATGTGGGTTTTGCATAAACTAAGCAATAAGGCCATCAACAAAGGAAAGTTCAAGACGCATATGAGTCAGATACAAAATTTTTCCTAGAAGTTGACGATATAAGGTAGCATCAACTTCAGGGGAAGTACAAGTGACTGAAAGTTTGGCTCTAGACTAAAAGGGAGAAGGGGTTGGCTTATAGTAATCCATGTGAAAATGGCGTAGAAGATCACAAGCATACTTGTACTGGGAAAGGGAAATACCTTCCTTGGATTGCAAGACTTGAAGACTAAGAAAATAATGCAAGTTTCCTAATTTTGCCATTTCAAACTTCTTTTTAAGGTTGGACTTCACATGGTTTATCAAGTTTGGTCACCACCAGTAAGGATAAGATCATCAACATAAATAACAATAATGATAAGAGACTTGCCCACTTTCTTAGTGTAGATAGTATTGTCAGAATGACACCTAGAAAATCCAGTTCTAAAAGAAAGCTATCCATTTTGGCATACCAAGCCCGAGGGGCTTACTTGAGACCATAAAGGGATTTCTTAAGCCTACATACAAGGCTAGAGTCAATTTGTATAAATCCAGTAGATTGTTCCATATATACTTCTTCATGCAAGTCCCCATGCAAGAAGGCAGTTAACATCCATCTGATGGACTTCCCATTTGAAAGAGGTGGAAAGGGAAAGAACAAGGTGGATAGAGTTCATTTTGTCAACATGGGAGAAGGTTTTAGTATAGTCAATGCCTTCAACTTGTGAAAAACCCTTAGCAACAAGACGAGCTTTATGTTTATTAACTTTTCCATCTGGTCCATACTTGGTTATGTAAACCCATTTGCATCTAACAAGTTTTCTT
Organism: Pinus taeda; assembly: GCA_000404065.3. Lineage (NCBI taxonomy): Eukaryota > Viridiplantae > Streptophyta > Pinopsida > Pinales > Pinaceae > Pinus > Pinus taeda. The sequence continues at coordinate 53,316 of APFE030040858.1, read as the reverse complement.
CCCTTTGTAAGAGGAACAAGATCCCATGTGTCATTTGCCAATAATGAACGATATTCTTCATTAATAGCTGCATCCCAATCTGGATGGCCTGAAGCTTCTGCAAAGGTGTCAGGATCATAATTCACTGAAGCTTGAGCCAATAAAGAAGAGCCTCTATCAAACTAAGAATGTGTACGTCGTTGATCTGTAGGATCACCGACAAGAGCACTTGCTGTATCCCGAGTAGCACAAACCCATTTTGGAAGCTGAGGAGTTGAAGGAGGATCTTGAGAAGATGGGGGAGGATTGTCATCCTCACTATCATCATCTGAAGAATAAGTATTTTCAAAAGTAGAAGGGATAGAGAGAGGTGGCACATCTGCCCAACTAGGCTCATAGGCCGATATATTTCCAGAAAACTTTACATCTCTTCTATTGATAGCATTTTTGAACTTAAGTGGAATAAGTCTATATCCTTTGACATCTTTAGAATATCCAACAAAAATATATTTTTCACTCTTAGGTTCTAAAGCTTTATGTTTCTCATTTGGAATATGGGCCGATGCTTCACTTCCAAAAACATGAAAGTGACTTACATCTAGTTTAATTGAGCTCCATGCTTTTTCTGGAGTGATATTATTTAAAACCTTAGTAGGAGTGTGATTTACTATGTAATTTGCACAGTTAATTGCTTCTGCCAAAAAATTAAGACAAAGTCCTTTAGATTGAAGCATACAATTAGCCATTTCCTTTAAGGTGTGATTATTCCTTTTAGTTATAATATTTTGTTGTGGATTATATGGAACAGTATGTTGCATTTGAATTCCATTCTTAGTGCAAAAGTTGATGAATTTGTTGTTAACATATTCTCCGCCATTATCAAATCTTAGCTTAAGAATTTGATGTCTAGATTG
>APFE030040858.1:0-34625 GCA_000404065.3 Pinus taeda | reverse complement strand
TTTATATATTTTATTTGATTAATTTATTTTATTGATTAATTAATTTGATTAGTTAATTGTTATTTAATAAATTAATCAATTAATAACTTAATTAATTAATTGATGGACTAATTGATAAATAAATTAATTAATTAATTAATTAATAACCTAATAATGAGTTATTTATTGATTTTTTAGGATTTCAAGTAAAGGTTTCCATGTGTTTCTTAGCTTTAATCCATCATCCCTGTTCAGGTTATTCTTCCTTTTTTCTATGGATGATTGGGATCTTAGGATTCCAGTAGTATTATGGGCTTATAGGACTACACGCAAAAAGTTGACAGGTCAGACACCCTTTAGGTTGGTTTATGAGAAATAAGTTGTGATTCCCAAGGAATACATTGTCCCTAGCCTAAGAATTTCATATTTTACAAATATGGCAAACCCTGACATAATGGAAGAAAGGATGTTGCAGTTACCTGCTTTGGAAGAAGACATGTTTATAGAAGGATTTCATCAAGAAGTAGAAAAAGTGAGAGAAAAGGCTTGGCATGAGAGGCACATTAAGAAAAATAAGTTCTAGGTAGGAGACCTTGTTGTCCTCTATGAAATTAAGTTTGTGAAATTCCCATGGAAATTCAAAACACACTAGTTAGGCCCATATGTTGTTAAGTATATTAAAGATGGAGGCACAATGCAGTTAGTGAAGTTAAATGGAGAATTAATTCAAGGAAAAGTAAATGGTAGTAGGTTGAAGTTGCATAGAGACAACCCTACCCCTATAGCTTTGGCCTAAAGAAGAAAGAAGGAAAGTCTTAGTGTCACATGCATTTGAAAGTGGGTACTGGATATAAACAACACTGCAGAGAGAGATTTGATGAAGAAATTACTTTGCTACAGTCAGGAATATGTCGAAGTTCGCAAGCATCCGTGATGTAAGACAGAGATGTGCTACAATAGGGGATGTGTCAAAGTTCATCAAGAAAGTAGAAATATGACCTTTTACAATGGAAAAGACACGTGCAAAGTTCCATTTAAGATGACATACTGGCAAAATTTAAGGATAGATATGCATTTAATGATGAAATATGAAAAAAATTGAGACAAAACCAAATCTAATGATGAGGTTTGAAGGCCAAATTTTTTATAAATAGCTGACACCTACTCATATTAATAAATTTTCCGAATTGAGAGCTCGAGTGATTAATAGTGCAAAGAAGTTCAGGAGACTTCATTGTGTATGTCGTTTAAGTGATCTTGGGAGGAGATTGTGAGGAATTTTCGCGAGCAAGGATTGTCTAAAGTCATGGAAGTTACTGATATGTCTACACCAGCAGTTGAAACACATGCAGTAGCATCACCTACAGTAGCAGAACCATTTCCACAAAAACAACGACAATCACCAAGGACGAAGCAAACCAAGGAAGAAAGAACCAAGAAAATCGAGACAAGAAGCTTGCCAAACTTGTGAAACCTTAGAAGCAACTTGAGTGGGTCAATATTGAAGAAGAAGTGTAGGAAATACAGGTGGAGGAAGGTGGCGCAACGTTCATCTCACCTCTGCCCTCATTTTTCCTGCCAAGGAAGCCAAACGCCAAACAATTAAAGGATTCCAAAGATGCGAAGTATGGGACATTCACACCATTATTGTCAGAAGTTGTGCCACTTTCAAGATATATTTTAGGAAAAATCCTGCAGTTCAAATTTACAAAATATGATTTTAATGAATGCAAGAAGTACCTACAATTCATACTAGATCGATACTTGCAGTAGGTTCACCACCCAGGTAGCAGAGTGATGAAATTGGAACCACAACGGTGGGTTAATAGGTTAGCGTAGTTAGGACTGCTCAATATGTTGAATATGCCACACTTCAATAGAAGTTCAGCAAACACAATGTGTGTGCACCAATTGTTGGTATTGATACATGATGGACACCTATGGATGGGGAATAAAATCCACATAGACCAAATGTTGATCTGGAGGATCACAAGATTACCATACCAAGGGTAGAACCCCATGGAGAAGTTTGTGGGAAAGGATCACGACCACATTTTGGTGGAAAATATGAAGAAGAAGTTCGGGTTGGTTAAAGGAAAAAGGGGCTACGACATATTCTCGATCAATGACCAAGAAGTCCACTTTGTTGCACATATTTTGGCTGGAAAGATCATGAGGAAGTGTCATGCAAATGAAGTTCTTGTGTCGGTGGTGTCTTTAGTTGCGCAGTGCGTAAATGGAGTCCAATATAACTGGGCTAGATACTTATGCAAGGAATTCCTGGATGACTGTTGCGAGGTCAAGGAGAAAGGTACATCTTTCCATTACGCTTTGTTAATCTTGATCATTGATATGTTGGCATGGAAGGAGCCGCAAGATCTGTAGTTCCCTCTGATAGAAGCAGATGTATGTGAGGTCATGAGGTATGCTTCGCTGTGCCATACCACTCAAGCATCATGAGTGAAAGAGAATAGAATATTCTTCATATTATATCAAATGGATCTATAAATATTAGTAAACCAACATCTGCACCTTTCGCCAAGTTTGCACAAACAATGCAACACCGTGGCGAGGTTCAAGGCAGATTTTCATAAATTGTACATATAGGCACGCAAAGACATGAAGAAGGAATGACATGCATTGCCATATATGGTCAAAGAGGATGATCTAGTAGAAGTAATATAGAGATGGCCCACAGAATGGATGACTTCGCTGGACAGAGCAGGAGATAGTGTAGTAGAAGAGGAAGAGCTGGACACTTCACACCATGGTGAAGCTAGTGGAAAAGACAAGGAGTAGGAAGCGGAGGAAAAGGAAGAGGAATAATAAAACCATGAAGAAGAACACCATGATGAAGAATACCATGAGGAGAATCCTCAAAGAGGCGAGGATACGATTAAGGAGACAGAAAAGGAAAAAATAGAGAAAATTTTTGCAAAGAAAAGAAAGATCCAAGGCGAAGCTACCATTAAGAGCAGAAAGAAGCATAAGGCAAATAAAACAAAATAAATCACACCAATGGTTCTCACTGAAGGTGACCTGGATCAAATCAGAGACAAGGTTCAAGAGATAACAATGGAATCCTAGAATAGGGTGTAAGATTGCTATGGCAAGCTCATCATAGGTACGCGACAGAGTATTGCAGAGTTGAAGATTTGGGTGCAAACATCCAAACCACCAGCGTAGATAGGACAAGGACTCCATTGAGAAATACTTATAGAAACAACATTTTGGATGAGGATAATGCAGATACTTTTTGGAGCTCTAAAGTTCGACTCTGCTGATTAAAGCAACAAGCAAAAGGTTGGGATCATGTCAATATGAACATGGAATCATTGCCCACTCCGGTCCTACATGAATTGCACCAAGGTATCACAAATGAGATAAAGGAGTGAGTACAATGCAACTCACACTTTATAATTCAGATAGAATAAGAGTGCACTGTGTTGAAGAAACAACTCAGCCAGAGCATCAAGGACAAGGAAAAGGTAGAGCTACAACAACAAAGACCGAGGGAGGTGGTTTAAGCCACTTGCAGGGAAGTTCCAAACATGGATGTCCATGAGGATGAATCAGTAGAATACAAGGTTGCGAAGCTCAACCTTGTAGTCAAGGAGTAGAAGGACAAAATTTCCGCAATGTAATTCAAGTATGAGTTGCAAATGAAGTTGCAGCCAACCACGCCACCAGAAGTGTGTGAACAGAGGGATATTGACTTAAAGAATGGGATGGACAACATCTTTGCAACATTGGAACGCTGTGGAAAATTTCTAGATGAGAGCATGCAAATTTGGACTTCACTGTAAGAAGATCCAAATGTTCAGAAACTACAGGAGGAAATACAACAAAAGTAGCATAAGTTGGAAGAAATTTGGGATCCTTCGAAGACTTTCCCAATCTCATAGAGGGTCACAAAAATTAATGAGTCAAAGAAGCTACAAAAGAAAATTGAAGAGTTGAAGAAGGAGGAGAAGAGTTTGATAGAAATGACTCAACCTTGGTAGGATGAAGCCCTCCAGATATCACAGATAATTGATGAGAAGCTTCAACAACTTCTAAAAAGGGAGACAAAATTGGCAAATAAGGTTGCAGAACATGTCACATAAGCATTCTTAGAAGAAGTGCACAATGAGGATAAGTAGGTAAGTGACTCAGGATGAGTCACATGTGAGTGTTGGGGGCCTGTTGTGCAACCCAACTTGGCCAGATTTTGGGCAAGGAATCCAAATTTTGTGGATAGAGTATGTAGTAGAAAGGAGGTCAGGGTGTATGAAGTGGACCATGCAATGGAGCATAATGAGGTCTGCACAACAAATTCACCACATAGTATAGGGGCTTTGCGGTAAAGCCCCTCCCTTTTTGTAAAAGCATATAATATTTGTTGGCTTCTTGGGGCCTGACCCAGGTTCGGAGGTGATTTAGCCAAACAAATCCCGGTACTACTAGCTCTTTCGGCAATAGTCCGTGGAGTGAGGACAGAGGTCTCACCCGATGTAGTATGGGAGGGTGCTAGAACAAGGTTTCTGCACCCTAGATATGTTTTATGGGTTCAAGTGGTCAGCGGTTTGACCCTGCACGCACATCGCTATACACACTTACTCATTCCTCGCAGCCTGAGGTGTTGCCTTTGTGCAACCCTTCTCGGGGGTTGAACATTTTTATTAACCAAGTCCTTACTAGTAATGCAATATTATTTGATTATCTTAGCTTACTTGCAAGTGTAAAGTATGCTTAGCAATAGAAATAATTCATACAAGTGCGTGTAGTAAATAAACAATACATTAGTAATTGATATCAAACATGTAATAACTCAAGAAAAGATACACAGAATTTGGAATGAACTTATTTTATTATTCTCTTCTCTAGTTACATACTTGACTCCGCCATGTGCACTCAGTTGCAGGGGTCTGCGCACTTAGCTGCAGACAACTAGGCCTCTGTGCACTTAGCTGCAGAGCCTTCTCCTACTCTACAACCCAAGATACACTCAGACACTTGCTCTGTGCTTCTATCTCATACTTCACTCTCCTTAACTATCTTTTACACTTAGAGCTTCACTCTATTTATACAATCCCATGGGCCATGGACCATGGGTAGGCCGAAATTACATTCAAAACTAGGGCAGACAACCCTATGACTCTAACATACATTTTGCACCTGCAATTCGTGGAGCTTTACAACAATATCATCTCAAAACTTGGGCTTTGAGCCCCAAAACATGTCGTGGGGGGATTCCATGTCCAACAAGCCCCCAACACAAACATCGTGACTCGCCCTCAAGTCACTTTGTCGGCGCGACGATCTTGCTGCGAAGTCCCTCCAATTGTTCTCAAATGTTACTGATGTCTGTAGTGCACTGAGCTGCTGCTTGCTGAACCTACTACATCTGTTCTTCTGAGACCTCTGTGGCCAGTGCGCTTTCCTACATCTTCTCGTGCATCCCCTGTATGTGCACAAGCTTCCCTTCGATATTTTCGGTGATCGTGAAGGCCTCGTCAATCCATGGCTAAATGTGTACTTTGAGAACTACTTCCTTATAGCACATTGCATCCACCTACTCCTCTAATGCCTTGGTTTGCTACATCCTCGCAAGAAACTGAGTGAGGACTACTATTTGCGTAGTTCCTCTGACACTGTTGTACTGGTTCTGGAGTTCGCATGCCTTTGTCTCTAAGCACTGGATGTTGGGTTCCTCCTGCAAAGTTGCGAGGACCTCAAGTGCCTATTCCAACATGCCCGTACAGTCGCACTACACCTCCAATTTTTTCCAACCCCACTGTGATAGTGCTAGCATGTTGTTCTCTAATTTCTAGGGGAGTGGAAGGTCGTGCCTTCAACCATAGCTCGACGATTTGGAGATTCAACTCTAGTAGCACCTTTGTCGTCTCTTCCCTGGCCTCTTTGAATTCGGCTGCAAAACTGTGGATCTGCACTTCTACTGGTAGATCTGCTGCAATGGCCAATTCCGGGATGTGTCGGCAAGCGTCATCTACTGTCTACACCAAATTTTGATTATGCAACACCAATTCATCATGTTGCAAGCTGAGTTGTTCTATGTTTATCTTCTACTCACTAAGAACTTGGATTGTGTGGCTCTCCCTGGCACGTAGCTCTGTCGTTATCCCATCCTGGAGCAGATATAATGTTTCCCAGGGAAGGGTAGCCAGATTAAGGCCAATGCCTTTCATCATGCTAATTGAAAATCGATTCATCACATTTGATGATGCTAGAGTTTCCTCCAGCAACACTATTGTTTTTTCCATGCTTGCGCGCAACATCTGCTATGTTGTTGAAGTTCCTGCTACGACATGGGTTGATAGGGTACCTTCCTGAGGGGGGAACACCTGTAACTCCTGCAGGTGTGCTCTAAGGGCCCCCAACACAGTCTGATGCTCCTACATAAACTCATGAAGTGATTCATTGGTGACATCGCAGACTGTCCCACCGATGTCATGCAGATCACCTTCGGTTAAGGTGATCAGGTCAATGGCCAACTTCGAGGCCTTGAGCTTCTTCCTTGGTCCCACTCTCTCTATGATGTGTGGGCACTTTAACTGTGTGGATGCGGTCCCTGGGCCCATGCTCCCTTCTGTTGTTTCTATTTCCTCTGCCTCCTGCCCTTGCGAGGACGTTTCTTAGCCCTCGTCTTCCTATGTTGTTGTTGCTGCTTCTGTGGCCTTCTTTTGCTTTGCGTATTTCTATGCTACTTCTCGCGATGCCCTTACCTCAGCTGCTGATTTTTCCTTCTGCCTTTTTTTAGCCAATTAGGTGACACACAGCTTGGCATCATCCTTTTTCTTTTGTGTTGTCGTCTTCTCCAATTCTGCTAGATCTAGGGCACAACATTCCGGAGGCCATGTCTCTAAGAAAATGAAGATAACATCATCGGTGGCTATAAATGAGAGCTTCATCCACTGCTTCATTTTATCCTTGCGTGCCCTGATGTAGATGTTATGCATGTCAAATTTAAACTTTGCAAAACTCTGCAGACTATGGTACACCATAGGTGACAGGCGCGACCTCCGATTGATTCACATCCAGATGCTCGCCTCCATGAACACCCAAAAAATTTTGGTGTTGCGAATATGTTTTCGCGTCCTTGGTGGCCCATAGCGAAGCATACTTTGCAGCCTCTGGTAAGTCTCTGTTAATGTTGGGGAATTTATTTTCTTTTGGAAGTTCACTTGCTATGAGAATTATGGATAACAACAACCATGTGTAGTGGAATGTTTTACCCTACTCCTGGGCTTCACGACAATTTTTCAAAAATTCCTCGTAGAGGAATTCAGACCATTTGAACTGGACCCCCTCCGTGCATTGCTCGACCAGTGTGACCACCGGTGCAGGTACCTCATCAGTGTAGCACTTCCTCCTAAATTTTCCGGTTAGGAGTTGGGTTGCTACCCGCACCCCTTTTTCCTTGATGCTGGAGATGGCATAACCCCTCTTCTTCTTCTCCAGCTTATATTTTGCTTTCATGGCTTCTGCAAGAGCCAAATCATTTCCCTTTCCTTCAACAATGGTTGCGGGGTGCTTTCCTTTACAGGGGAGCCAAGAAATATGGTGAATGAGGTCTGTTGTGATGGGAATAAGCTCCTCCAGCCATAGATACCCATCATGCACAAGGAAGAGTAGTTGCCTAATGACAAAAATGGTGATGGGCGCACAATGGAAATGTGGTATCCATAATAAGTGTAGCAAACCGACCTTTTCCACACCGTGCAACCATTTCTGTAGCTCTAACGTTATCACCGCCCCCTCAAAATTCTACTTCATTAGGTTCCTGGTCTCTAGGTGCGGGAACTTCTCGCAGTCAATGAGGTCCCAATCTTCAAATTTCATGGTTGGCATGTGGCCTAGGTGCGTGCCCTCAAATACAATTCCATCTGGGAGGAGTAGTGTCTGGAGTGAACTCTTCGTTTCATCCAGATCCTTCAATACATTATTCTTCCCTTCCCATGGAGGGACATATGCGGGCAGTTTTGTTGCAGAGTGTAACAGTTGGAAATCCTCCTCCATGTCTTCTTCTTCTTCTTTTGTGGCAATCAGGGCCTGTAAGTTTTCTTCTTCCTCATCCATTTCTTTTGTGATTTCCTTCCCCTTCTCTGCCATGGATATTTTGTTGTGCCGTAGATTCCTCGAGGACACGCGTACTAGACCCATTGCCTATTTATCCTTCTTGGGCCTTGGTGTTCGCGGTGATTTGGGGATTTCTATCACAACCCCAGTGCCCTCTAGTACATCCTCCATCATTTGGGTCTATGTGGCCTCGCCACCGGTTACCTCTTCAATCCCTAAACCACCCTTAATGACTATCATTGTAGTTAGGCTATATTTTGTCACTTGTGAACTTAGGGGCTCAATTATCACTCGGCTCTCAATGCTCAGTGCTCTGCTCAAGCACTTAATTCTTAAATGACCAAGTGTTGTTCGCTGGCTAGCCCTTTGTGTTTTATAGCAACTTTCGAATTCGAATTCAGTCGTTACCCCTAGTTTTGAGCCATTAATTCTTTCATGGTGGTAGATTTTCCCAAATCTAACCCATAAATTGCATCTTAAATTCCCGCTGCCTGCTCCATTTGGCCTCAAATTGAACATCCCATCATGAATAGTGACACCAACGGTCACTTCCCAACCAACCCGCATGGCAGCGCAACCCTCCATGTGCGGTTGTGAGCCATGTGACATTATGATTCTGTACTCATCTCCAATATCGTGTAGCTCCTAGGCAGAATAATGTATAGTCCCGTGCTCCCTTTCAGCTGCCTAGAGTGCTAAGACTCTTCTTGCTATGGCTAGTCAGGTGGTCGCACCACCCTTGCGGGGCTCCATCCTGTCCTCCACCATGGTTCGCAGAGAATCCCCACCTTCCATAGTTGTGGCCGGCATCGTGCACTCTACTATTTTCAATGTCCTACCTTGGTCACTACGTTTGGTGAGATGCGGTCTAAGCCAAGGCAGTAGACTAACCAGTTCACGACGATAGTTCTCCCATTTTTCAGTATAATTGTACGCACCCTATTTTATAATCCTTGGTTTTTAGACGAGAAATGCTTCCTTTATTCTATCTTCTAGCTTCTTGGCCTCTACATCCATCAAAGCGCTTTTCTCCCATAGTCATACCCAGTATTTTTCGATCTCGCAAAGTCTAAGGTTTCCCTGTTATATTTCTTCCTCGAGTCTTATGTGTTTTCTTTCTCGTGGCTATGTGATTCCTTCATTTCGGTCGTCGCAGACCGTCATATCTACAGATGTTGCTATGCACAGACTAGGCTTCACATGCTCCATATGGATCACAGCCCCTGCTTCATACTTCAGCTTTGGAAGTGCTTGCATGGTCAGGGTTTTGCACATGGTCCTGTAAGCCCATAGAACCGTTGGTATGCGTAGGTCCCAGTCAGTGCGTCTCGCATGGTGGACTGTGTTTAGCACTTTGCACACCTTGTCAAAGGCTTCCCCATGTATGATTTTTGGTGTGCTAAGTCTTATCATACTTCACCATTCATGCACTTTTCTTGCCCGCTCTTGCTTGTTGTTCTTGTTTTCTATCGCCAGGACAATGTATGTTCACGCAGGTTGCGTACCATACGCTAGTACCCATCTAGAGAGGTGTGCATGAAGGTTGTTTTGTCCATCATACCCGACTTCCATCCATAGTTGAGGCTCTCTAGATCGTATAAGCATCATTATTATGCATTCGCGTCAGTTCTCAAAACTTTTCTGATGCGTACCCCACCATCTTTCAGGCGTGGTGTGCAGTGCCCATTTCTGAGCGTTAAAACGCTACTGTTCTGGCACTTCTCTTTCGAATTTGTTCAGGAATTCATTCACCACTGTCAACCTATCATACATAGGTAGATCCCTTACCTCTGTTTTCATGGAGCGTAGTGATCTTACCATCATGTTGCAATTGAGTGTGGTTACCCCGTGTAATCGATTCTGCCATCATTCTATTTCCTCATCCAATTCAGATGTGCAAGAGCTTTCGCGCTCCCATGAAATCCTGCCATCTGCTATTGGATTCACCCAATCCTGCTCTAGCATAGTTATCTTGTAGATACGGTCGACATCATCATCACTATCATGATCACACATTGTTTCTGTGTAGTGCCCTCCTTCTGCATGGTCTAGTGGTAACACTACGCGCAGTGAATTTTTCTCAAAAATCATCTTGGGCTTCTTGAGATTTATCACCCCATTCATATCAGTGGCCCAATATATTCCTAGTAGCACAGGATAGGGTTGTTTTCATCAACAATCTCTATTACTTTGAAATCTGCAAGCGCGCTCGCACCTTCAATATCCCCCGTTACTCCCTGCAATCTTCCCATGGGTAGGATCTTCTACTAGTTCACCATTCAAAATTAAATAGGGGACCATTGTAATGTAGGCCTACCCATGCACTCCCATGTCTACTTTGACAGTACATTCATGTCTAATCCTAGATCCAGAATCACTTGATCCATTTCATACTCCCTGATTTGCGAAGTCAATCTCATTTCCCTTCCTATTCGCGATGTGTGCTTCTTGAGCTTCTAGACTACACGTGGTTCTCCTAACCCAGCGCACCTAGTGATGAGTTCCTGCAGTCCCTTCATAGCGTCCCTCACCAAGGGATACATCACCTCTCTGTTGAGAATGCATGTTCTTATGTCGTGGTAGAGTTGTCTCCAGTTCTCTTCCAAGAAATGTATGGCTCGGATGAACCTAGAGGTGATTTTCCTTCCCAAGAAAATTAGCCAACCAACCAATCCTAGATTTGGGTGCGCCAGTAGCTTCCCCACATATTTTACCATGAACCAAAATTGGTCTGGATTTTTGTTCCCTAATCCTCTGAATATCGGCGATTTATCGTGCTTTCCATATTGAACTATGGTGGTGGAAGAGGTGGTGTGGGTAGAGATGGGGATGAAGATGGTGAGACTGGTGGTGGTGTAGGTGGAGGTGGTATGCGCGGAATTCATTTTCTTATCAGACTGATCACACTTCTTGGTGAAACTTTCGAGAGCTCTTCCTCGCTTTCTCATTGAGGTAAAATCAAGGGGCTAGTTTCTATTTCTACGCTACCTTCGTTTCTATAGATCCTCCCACTTCACATAGCCCAAACATCAATTTATTTGCATAACCCACTTTTCACACAATAGCATTTCAATCCAAGTGTTCAAAGATTTAATGTACTTACCTCGTGGTCCTTTAAGGAAGCGTCATTCCACCTCACTATAGCTGACTGCAGTATCTACTGTGAACTCAGTTATAAACCATCCTATAATTTGTTTGAACCATTGGTCCACAACACGCATGATCTTATCTTCCAATGATTCTAGTTTACACACCAATTCTGGAGTCCACACAATTGGTTTGTCGAGCCTACACCTTCCCTGGTTGTCTGCTAGATTTGCGATCCACTCATACAACTCAGAGGGGAAGGATGCAAAGAAGATTTCATGAATTTTTGTATATAAGTGGCGCTCTAATCACTGTTCCTTTGATACTCACTGATTCTTGTTTTCCTGTGTCGCGAACTCATGAATCTTTCTGTCCAACCACCCTTAAATTTCTTTCTTCTTCGGATTCCAGTGACATGACATCAGACATCCCTTACGTAGATCTCGGTCCCAACAACAGAACCATTTGTTGGCTTGTTGGGGCCTGACCCAGGTTTGGAGGTGATTTAGCCAAACAAATCCTGGTACTACTGGCCCTTTCGGCAACAGTCCGTGGAGCATGGACTGAGGTCTCATCCGAAGTAGTATGGGAGGGTGCTAGAACCAGGTTTCTGCACCCTAGAGATGTCTGATGGGTTCAAGTGATCCATGGTTCGACCCTACGCGCACGTCACTACATGCACTTACCCGTTCCTCGCAACCTGAGGTGCTACCTTCGCACAACCCTAATCGGGGGCCGAACAATGTTATTACCCAAGTCCTTACTAGTAATCTGATATTAGTTGATTAACTTAGCTTACTTGTAGGTGTAAAGTATGCTTAGCAATAGAAATCATTCATACAAGTGTGCGCAGTAAATAAATAGTACATTAGCAATTGATATCAAACATGTAATAACTCAAGAATAGATACACATAATTTGGAATGAACTTATTTTATTATTCTCTTCTCCGGTTATAGACTCGACTCTGCCTTGTGCACTCAGCTGTAGGCATTCGTGCACTCAGCTGCAGAAAACTAGGCCTTTTCACACTCAGCTGCAGAGCCTTCTCCTACTCTATGACCCAAGATACACTTAGACACTTGCTCTATTCTTCTATCTCATACTTCGCTCTCCTTAACTATCTTTTGCACTTAGAGCTTCGCTCTATTTATACATTCCATAGTCCGTAGACCATGGGTAGGCTGATATTACATTCAAAACTAGGGCGAACAACCCTATGACTCTAACATACATTTCACGCCCACAATTTATGGAGCTTTACAACAATATCATCTCAAAACTTGGGCTTTTAGCCCCAAAACATGTCGTGGGGGGATTCCATGCCCAACATTATTGTAAAAGTTGAATGGTTTTGGACCATATTCCCTTGTATTTTGCAAACCATGGTATTGGGTCCATGGTAATGTAGCAATGTAATCCCTCAATGTAGTAGAATATATATGGATGAATAATAAAGAATGAAGGCATGATTGAATCCAGATCCATGTTTATGGTTGCATTTTCGTGATCTGTACTTAGGGGAAAAGGGGCAAGGCTCCACATCTGAGTGCCCAGAGGCCTGGGTTTGCAGCTTAGTGCACACAGAACCTACAAATGTGTGCACAGGTGAAGAACTATTTTTTGTACCAAATTCTCTATTATAAGCAATAATTCTTATGGACATAGTCCCACATTGGGATGAACCACGATAAAATCTATGTCTTCATATGTTTTTCTTATTATATGCACTTTATTCCAGTACTGTGAGGTTTACGGATGTTATGATATGTTTAATTAAAGCCTGTAATTATGCGAAATAATATATAATTTAATTATTTCATGAATGCGAAGTGTTAAAGCATAAGAAAATACAAAATTGCCATATCACAGTATCCCTCAAGGTTGCAGAAACCTGGTTCTACAACCTCCCATGGTCACTTCGGGTGAGACTGTGACATGCTTGCAGATTGTTGGTGAAAGGGCCAGTGATTGAGGGTTTTGTTGGTGTGCAATAAAATCTGAACCTGGTGTTTCCCAACCTAAGCCAACAACTAGAATTTATATTCATAAAAAACACAAGGAATTATACCATTCCAAAACCATGCAAGAAATCAACATTTCCAAATCATACAAGAAACTCCATTTCCTAGCATTAAGTAGCCATTGTTAACCATCACATAATCAAGCAATAAGCATCGATACATTCATGTAAGAATTAACATTCATCAACATTAATGTAGGGATTGAACCAACATTCCTGAACATTAACGTAGGCGCTGAACCAACACATCAAACATGAGCATAATATTCAAAAGAAATTTTAAATGCACCATAAAAATTCATATACCATTTATTGGAACATAAGGAATAAGGGACACTTATCTTAAGTTGACATATCTAGAAACTAATATTGGGACTTCAACTCTCCATCAAACCATAGACATGCTACAATTAAGCCTTTCTTGTAGTTGTCACCCTTGAGCTAGATTCTAGAGATTGAGGTAGAGTGATTTCAGAGGAATTTTAAACTAATATTAGTAGCAGAAATAGGATTTCTCGAGGCTACCTCACCTCCACCCACTAGCTAGTAAAAAATTTACATCAAACCAATATCTTTAGCTAAAATAAAGTGTCTCAAGGCTACACTTCCTTTACGCACCAACTATTCCACAATTGCACACAAGGCATGTAACACATTATTTTATGTATAGGGCATTGTAAACTAGCTTCTCAATTTATCTAGGGATTTGGACATAGAGATTATCAATTCTTATATCGAGAGGGAGATATAGTTAATGATATGGTGGTTTTATCAATTGTGTTACCTCTAGAGGAATGGGAGCTTCAACAACTTAGTGGAACTTCTACCGATGTTCTCAGCTCAACTTGTGGAACTACCACCAAGTGTTATTAGCCCATCTCTTAGAAGTTATAAACTAGCACAATATCCAATGGATTTATTAGCCCTGTAAGGCACAACTTATGACATCCCCTTGTCAATATTTTTCCTTTTGTAAATAAATTGTAATTAATTAAAGGATGAGATAAAGGACACAAATTTCAATTTCTTGAGGAGGGAGATTTATTGACGAATGGGTTGTTTTTAAATATCAATCCTAGTTGGCTGAGTAGTTTTAATTAGGTTGACTAAGCAATCAATTTAATTGAAAAAAAGAGGATAGGTCCAAGTGTCCTTTAAGCTCCAACAAAAAGCAAGAAGGGAACATAATATTAAAGACAACATGGGTTGTGTTTTCCAAGGCATTTGACCTGTGTAGGCCTCATAAAAAGATAGACGATTGATCTTTTGGGGAGAGTATAAACAAGTTTGCGAGGGAAAAGAAGACATTCAGACTTGTGTAGTGGAAATAAATAGTGGTGAGTACTAGAAAAAAAAATTCCTCCAAGGATTAGAGGTGTAAATAAAGAACAATTATCAATAACATGGAGATGGAGTTCTGGGAAATTCAAACTAGTTGAGGAAACTTCAAGAGGTTTTTGGTGAAGTATAATAGAGAGTTGTGGCTTGCCTAAAGGTTAAATAACCCACTGGGGATCTTGTTGATTGATGAAACTAATACAGAAGGAAGATATACTCAGATATTTGTGAGGGTTGATGAATCACTAGAAGTTTCCTTGGGGCTAAAACTATTGTGTTTGATTTATTGATGAAGTACCTAGAGAGGTGATATATTTACCCAAACAATAACTTATCTAGCTTATGAAAATTCTCTTGCAAGTGGACTCTCTTCTCCTAATAGTGTGTTGAGACTCTTTGTATAGTGGTATCCTATCATTGATGTTATTTATGTATGAAAAGATTGAGTGAAAGCTTGTGTAACACCCTCTTCCCATATCTACCCAAGCAACCATCCAACCAAGGTAAACATGTGATGAGAGGCCACTATGATATGATTCCATCTCCTAAGTCACGTTAAGATAGTGGAACTGACGGAAACACACCATAAAAACATTCGACATCAACATTAGGACCCTCAAGAACCAATCCAACCTTTCTGCCAACCAACCCCTGGGTCCCACTGAGATTTTAGACCACTTGACCTCTGGATGCTCTCACGCTATGACATGCTAGCATCTAGGGACCTATGGACACTCTCACTGGCCTACAAGCTAGTGCCCAAGGACTATTTTGCACAGTGTTGTGCCATCATCATCGGGATTTGAGCCACTTTTTCAGGCCCAAAGCCTAGGTCACTGCCCAGAATTGAATGACATCTCCAGAACAGTAAAATAACAGAGAAATGACAGTACAAATGTAATTACTTGAATAAGACCTTGACTGGACCCCTACTAGCCATGATAAGGATTTTTTCAAACATATCATGAATATGTAATCTACAGGTATAAATAACATATCTGAGCATAAGGGCCTCATACTTAGCTGAGAATCACTAAGAAACATTGATTCCTCAACACATCAATTGCCATTCCATCCGTTAGGTCATAGATACATTTTTCATTCATTTTCTAGTAAAAACATGATGAGAGCAATACATAACTGTTGTCATAAAACATATATATAGCTAGAATAATAGAAGCAGAAATATCAATGAAATCACAACCATATAAACCACATATAACCATTATAATACTCATAGAATTACAAGGAGAAATAACCTCACATTGATGATGCAAAATCCATACCTGGGATGGGACTTCCACGTTCCACCCAACCATAGAATGGCTGAGCCAAATATCTCTTCATCCATTCACCCCCATGCCATATTCCAATCATGACTGTGGGATCTCGTAAAACACATCAATGCAAAACCATCCAGGGCTTCCTGAGGCCATCCACCTGAGCCCATCAAAAAGTGATTCCACCTCATGGTTGGAAATCACAAAACCATCATCAGATTTGTCTCTATCCTAGCGTTCTAGGGATTCTATAGCATTTGTCCAACCAAGGATTCCAAGACTAGTAACTCAACCCATAGCTTTTACTGGGCTTCCAGAGAGTTTTTCCAACCAGGGCTTCTAATGGTATGCAACTTGATACCGGCAAGCAAGACCTATTGTAGCTGCTAATCCCAATGTCCTCTTTCACTTTCCTGCTCTTCCCTTTCCTTCTTGCTCCAAAAATCCAAGTATGCCACACTCTCCAAGAGTGCTCCAAGAAACTCTAAGTGTCCAAGAGTATGAGAGAGAGAATATAAGAGAGCTCCAAAACTGAATTGACCAAGATCAAAAACTTAGGCCTCTATTTTCTTCCTTTTCCATTATTTTCATTCATTTTCCTCCTCACATGCAACCTGCAACTTTTCACCTTCCTTTTTTCCTAATTTCCATTATTTTCCTAAATAAATGCCAAATAATAGCTCATGCCTTTCCAAATCCTTTTCCATTGCCTTTGTCGATTTCCTTAGCCACAATAAACCCAATGAACACCCACTAGGATGTTTTTCCCACCATTCATCTTGAAATATGTGTCCCATGACCGTGGTCTTATATGTTTTTACCTGGATTTTTAACCAGGGCTGTTACAAAATCCTCCCCCTTGGGGTAACACCATCCTTGGTGTTCAATGACACCTATAACCAGAAAGACCATAGAAAAAAAACATATTACCCATGGAGCTTTATAACTGAACTCATTGAAGTATTTACAATGACCATCTACTAAAACATGACAAAAATACCATTTACTGGAGCTTTATAACACATCTCATTACAGTATTTACAATCCACATATACTTATACACATTTGCTCCAACAAGCAAATAATCATATTGTCTATGGAGCTTTATAAACTAGCTCGATAAAGTATTTACAATAATATACAAATTCATACATTTTCTCGACCAGAAAATAAAAGGATACGATGCTCGTATCAATCAAAAAGGGAATCCATAGGCTCACACCTCCACCCTCAAAGATAGTACCAAGATTCATCTCTTTCCTAGGAATTTCATAATCCATTGCAAAGTCAAATATGCATCCAATGTCCAACACTATAATCTTGTGCCACTTGTCCTCTCAGTGAACAGTTACTAGCTCACTATTCCAGGGCGCACTCTCGACATGCATTTGTTTCCATCTGAAAATGATAATGACCAAAACAAATCTATCCCCAACCTTCCCTTCTCTGCTACACAGTCCCTTAGGCAATCCGGCCACCCCGTTCATGCAGTCACACACCTTCTAAGTTCCGCTGGCTCCCCCATCCTGACCCCTAGGTAGTCCATCCCTTGGCAAGGCTTCCTCGCATCGGAAGATACAACAACCAAGGCATATCCTTGCCTTAAAACCATCATGCTGATCATAACATGCTCATGGAAATCAATGGACAATATTGGGTACTAGTGTCCCCACAATGGCCCTACTCTTGGATGTTTTACCAGCATACCACTGCTTGTTCCAATTCCTTTTGTTGTTGCAAATTCTTGCAGTTGATTTAAACCACCCAACTGGGTATTTCATGCTTTCCTATACCTAGCACATAATTTCCATTAGATTCAAAATAAATTGAAATAACTTCAAATGATACCTTATTGGTGGCCGGTCAATAAGGTACACTTGCAATCCTATTTAATTCATGTCACAATAAGTCAAACTAATATCTTTGACTAAATCATCATGTATAGATATATCACATCAGGTTAGCTTAAAACACAACCATCATAGATCAAAATCATAAATCACATGTAACCATCATAAACCAAAGTCATAGATCACATGTAATCATCATAGACTAGAATCATAAATCACATGCATAATAAAGATGAAATAAAATATTGATACTTATCCTTTAATCAATGCTTAGCTTCTAGCTTTGTCTTTTTTCCATACACACTCCGTATCGATTACCACACTTGACAAACACCTAGTTCCTCCTCTTCAACCATGTACACATACACATTGTGTACATCCCACACAACATATAACACCATGCAATACATGCACCTACAACTAACATACAACACATACACGTACACCCACTATACAACACAACACAATACATGCTCCTACACCTAGTGTACACCAACACACAATGCATACACCTACACCCAGTGTACAACACAACACAATACATGTGCCTACACCTCGTGTACACCACCACACAATACATGTGCTACATAAAGTACAACACAATGAGTACACATGTCATGATACCACAAATGCACTATGCACATACATAGTACCAAATGTACCCAACACAACACAACACGTATGACATGCATATAATACCACATGTACACCGTACCACATGTATAACATGTACACAATACCACCTATACACAACACATCTGCACAATATGTACATAACATCACATGTACACGACACCACCTGCACAACGTGTACACAATGCCACATGTACATCGTACCACCTGTACAATGCGTACACAATACCATATGCATGAAATGTACACGACACCACATGTACACAACATCACATGCACGACATGTACACAACACCATAGGCACACAACACCACATGTACAACATGCACACGACACCATATGTTCACAACACCACTTATATCATTATGCACACCACACCATATGTACATAGCACCATATGTACAACATGCCACAACACCACATGTACATAGCACTGCATATACATCATGTACATAGCACCCTATGTATACAACACTGCATATCCAACATGCACACAACACTGCATATCCAACATGCATACAACACCATATGCACATAACACAACATATCCATCATGCACATAGTATAATATGTACATAGCACCAAATTTCCAACATGCACATAGCACCATCTACACCCAACACTGCTTATGCAACTTCGCACAACACTATCTATACCACCCTATACATAACATTGCATAAACAACATGTACACACACTATATATGCACAACACCGCATGCACACAACATCATAGATGAAACATGTACAACATATACAACATATGCACAACAGTAGTACCACACATCCAAAACCACACTGTCTCTACCCAACAACCTTGCTTTCAATGTCTCTCTGCCATCTATGCTTATCCTAGGATGTCACAAGGCACATTGTTTTCATTCCTCTGATGTATCCTTCAACATTACCCGTCATAACATAAGCATAGGCATAATACAAGAATACAATATCAATTCATATCCATGTGATACTAACCTCATATATTCGTCATGACTACTCTTCCCACTTGATTCCCATAAGACTAGGAAACTCATCATGTTATTCACCTGCATAAGTAATCACTCCTCCATAAGAATGATCCCTTACAACCCTGTCAAATAGTGACATAGATACATATACATAAACATTAGAATAAAGCAATCATAATGCAAGATGACCCTGTCAGACATGACATACATACATGCATACATGTATACGTATATAAACATCAACATAATCATGATCACAACATAATTACTAGATATCATAAGGTCAGGGTTAAGAGATCCATGCACATCATGCACAACAATGATAACAATTGTTCCCAACATAGCCAAGGAATATTACATTTCAAGTCCTTTTACTTTACCCTTTCTGGTTACCTTTCTCATGTTTGCACTGCAACTATCCATTACCACAATGGACTCAACTAGTCCAACCGATTGTCATATTATTACCTTCAATTTCCCTTACACATGCACCATGCTTTGTCTAGATCCCAAATTACTTGTTGGGTTTCATTCAGCTTCTCCTGAGGTCCATTAATTTTCCTTTTTTCCCAATCAATTCCCAAGAATCTCAAAACAATAATGGCAAGATTGAGAAGAAAACAAGAAGATAATAATGAAAAACCAACAACAATATGACAAACAAAGTGGCATGGCCATGCCCAAGATGCAAACAAAACCACAATCAAACACATAAAATCATCAAAATATGAAAAGCATAAGACTGGCATAGATGCCATGACTCAATCCCAATGGTTCTTAGTGCTTCCAAGGGAAATCTCAACCCGAGCCTTCTTCAAAATTTCATGGCAGTCTCTTTGCGTTGCAACTCCTTGCACCATTCTACCATAAACATATTATTGTAAGTGTATAAATAAACATAACAACATACTAGTTACCTTACCTTTCTGTGCAAAGCACATTTCCTTATAACTTAACACATCCATGCCATCTCTCAAGGGACTCCAATTTCCTTGACGAATCCATCCAACTATAACTAGAAACTAGCTGATATACCTATCAAAAACATGTTCATTAATATAGTACATATCCATATAATTTCATACAAATTAGGGTTAGGAAGACTTCTTGTATGCAAAGCACTCATTTGTTTGGAATTACAGTTTCCAAATATAAACAAAATAATTCTTGCCAAATTCCTTTCTTTGACCTTTTCCTTGCTACAATTGATCGTTACTATGCACTGTCACATAAGTTGACATAACCCAACTGTTAATTATATAAACACATCAACTATTACCTTTTCATGCTAATACCAGGCATGTTTCTTGCAACTCTTCACACATGTCAACCAGGTGTTCCAAATATCAAGGCAATCATATCTATCAATTTGAAATCAACCTTTACCAAGACTAATAATCATGTCATAATCCATAGTCCACTCACACTCATTAGACATAATTATGCAACTGTCACCTATTACACTCAAGTACATGTCAACTATCTCAACACATATGTATTAGTACAATAATCTTAAAACAAGATCATTTGAACACATACTCATATCATGAAATTCACCAAACATTCAACCAACTTTCAAACATGCCACGTTAAATAAATCAACTAGATGAAATAATAGACACCAAACACTCAAACACCAGATAGAGGACATAATCAAACATTCAAGTACAAAGTAGACGACATAAGAAAGCTCATACTTTGATGTATCTCAGGGGAGGCTATCTTGTCTGCAAAATCAATCTAGTTTAGCATGATATAACTTCACAACACATCAACTCAACCATAAATAAGGTCATGATATCCATAATAGTCACTAGCTAACATGTTCACATCATAATCTTATAAACATTTGTCGTTCATGCACAACAATCATGTATGTACGATCAATATAGATTAGTATGACATAATATTACAACATATTAACTCATACCTAAATATCATAACCCTAACCATTTGCATAGGCTAATCCAAATTAGTATGATACATGTAAAATCAATATCCTAATTCTATAACCCTAATAATCAAGTTAACTAACATATAGCAACAATAAGTTAACATATAATATGTTCACCAACAACATATAACCTAATCATCAAGCTAACTATCATATAACAACAACATATTAACCTATAACATATTCATCAACAAAATATAACATAATCATCAAGTTATCTAACATAAAACAACAATAGTAATGCACACAACCACAACTTACTATCATTCATGAATATTTGATATAGGTGTTTATGACTACAATGATCAACTAACATCTATCATGTATGTAACCATAACATCAACAGAATGAAAGGCATATGCATAACCATAATGCATATAACAATCCTTAACCTGCATACCTACATGGCCAACATACAACTTGTAGGATGACATGCTCTTGCCTTAAGGTCCAATGTTGTAACTTCACTTTGATGATCTTCATATCATGCTCTATTTCATCCAACACATCAACATCATGATGAACTAATTGCATATAATGATCTCATGCACAACAACCTTCACCATGAAAATGCATGCATAACAACATATAAACACTGACATGTGTAACAAATGCATATACAACTGACATGCATTCATGACTAACAAATCCCAACAACAACATCATTAACTTATACATGGTGACCTCACTACAACCATGATCAAAACGATGCAAATTCAACAAGCACATGCATTACAAGCATAAGAAACACATATGAAACTGACATAAATGCATGACCAACACACCACCCCTCTAGCCCGAGGGGTGAACCATGCTCTAATACCACTCTATAATACCCTCTTCCCACATCTACCCAAACAACTAGCCAACCGGGGTAAACATATGACGAGAGGCCACTATGATATGATTCGACCTCACAAGTCATGTTAAGGAAGTGGAACCGATGGAAACACACCATACAAACATTTAGTATTAGCATTAGGATCCTTGGGAACTAATCAAACCTTTTTTCCAACCAGCCCCTAGGTCCCACTAATATTTTGGACCACTTGACCTCTGGACACTCTCATGCTATGGGCATGCCAGTGTCCAGGTACCTCTGGACGTTCTCACAAGATTGCAAACCATCATCCACAGACTATTTTGCACAATGTTGTGATAGTGTCCCCAATATTTGAGCACTTTTTTAGGCCCAGAGCCCAAGTCACTACCCAGAATTGAATGACATCTTCACAACAATAAAATAATAGAGAAATGATAGTAAAAATGAAATTACTTGAATAAGACCTTATCTGGACCCCTATTAGCCATGAAAGGCATTTCATCAAACATATCACAAATATGTAATCTACAGGTGTAAATAACATATTTGAGCATATGGGTCTCATACTTAGTTGAGAATCACTAAGAAACATTGATGCCTCAACACACCAACTTCCATTCCATTCATTAGGTCATAGATACATTTTCATTCATTTACCAGTAAAAACATGATGAGATCCATACGTATCTACTATCATAAAACATATATATAACCAACATAATAACAACATAAGTACCAACGAAATAAAGACCATATAAACTACATATAGCCAATATAATACTCATAGAATTACAAGGAAAAGAAACCTCATATTAATGATGCAAAATCCAAACCCGGGATGGGACTTCAAAATTCCACCTGACCGTAGAATGGCTGAGCCAATTCTCTCTTCAGCCATTCACACCCATGCCATATTCCAAGCATGAATGTGGGATCTCGTAGAACACATCAATCCAAAACCATCGAGGGAGTCCAGAGGCCATCCACCTCAACCCATCAAATAGTGATTCCACCTCACAGTAGGACATAAAAAAACCATCATTATATTGGTCTCTATCCAAGCCTTCCAGAGCTTCTATAGAGTTTTTTCCAACAAAGGCTTCTAGGACTAGTAATTCAATCCATAACTTTTACCGGGCTTCCAGAGCGTTTGTCGAACCAAGGCTTCTAGGACTGATAACTCAACCCACCAAGAGATTCCAGAGAATTTGTCCAACCAAGGCTTCCAGGACTAGTAACTCAACCCACGCTATTACAGGGCTTTGAGATCTTTTGTCCAAGCAGGGCCTCCATGACTAATAACTCAACCTACACTAAGGAAACATGAGAACCAACCAAAATAAAATAGGGAAAACAAATCCACAATCACCATGGCTATCCAGGAAATGGAAAGGTTAGGAAATCCACTGTCAATCCCAGCCATCCTCCATGCAAATGACAAATCACAACCAACAAACCACATGCATATTCCATGCATGCTAAAACTAGTGAGGAAAAAATACATGCAACTTGATACCTGCAAGCAAAACCTATTGTAGCTGCTAATCCCAATGTCCTCTTGCACTTTCTTGCTCTTCCCTTTCCTTCTTGCTCCAAAACTCCAAGTATGCCACACTCTCCAAGAGTGCTCCAAGAAACTCTAAGTGTCCAAGAGTTTGAGATAGAGAGAGAGAGAATAAAAGAGAGCTCCAAAGCTGAATTGACCAAGTTCGTTAACTGGTTCGACCAAGCTCACCAACTGATCCTTAGAAGCCTTTTAATTAATGAGGCATCTATTTTCTTCCTTTTCCATTATTTTCCTTCATTTTCCTCCTCACATGGAACCTATGACCTTTCACTTTCATTTTCTCCTCATTTCCATTATTTTCATAAATAAATATCAAATAATGCCTCATGCCTTTCCAAAGCCTTTTCCATTGCTTTTTCCAATTTCCTTAGTCATAATGAACCAAATGAACACCCACTAGGATGTTTTTCCCACCATTCAACTTGGAATACCTGTCCCATGACCGTGGTCTTATATGTTTTTACATGGATTTTTAACCAAGGTTGTTAAAACTTGTGTAGCTAGTGGATGAAGGTAGAGTGGCCTTGTAGCATTCTATTTTAGTTCCCTTAGAAGCACTCCACCTCAAGCATTGGAATATGGCTCGAGGGTGACAGATACAAGTAACTATGGCATTAGATTGTCTATGGATGGGCGGAGAGTTAGAGTCTCACTCTTAGTCACTATATCTCTCATAAGATAAGCATATATATCCATGTTCTATGTTTGTGCCTATGGTTTCTATGTTTCTTGTATTGAGAAAATATTATGTTAATGATGGGGGTGATGTTCTCTTGTATGAATAGGAATGCCAATGTTTTAATTACAAGATTTATGAAATACTTCTCTTTCCCGTGAAATGTTTCATTACTTGTGGATGTGCTGATCTTGAAATAATTTAAGTCTACCCGAGCATGAAGAGATGGGAATATTTTTTTAGGATTAACTACCTGCATCATCATATTTGAATGTTTAGCCATTGTGTTGATAAACTGTTCATGTTCACAATAAGGAATGTTATCTCATGTGCATAAGTTTTCTTCGAATATTTTCTTAGAAATGGTTAAATTCTTGTAATCATTTGAGTCTATAAATTGGTATGAGTGGCATGTGTATGAAGAGATAGAATAATCTCTACTACTCTGATGAATATTTTATTTAAAATTGTCTTAGCTATTAGTCGGGTTTTTTCCCATAATATCAGGAGAGAAAAAATTGGACCAACACACACATATATTGATATATACATATATATTTGTTATGTATGTTGTAGGTCGAGGGGGGCCTTATAAAACTATATGTATGCCAAGCCAATTTGGGAATAGAACCAATGAAGCCAAGACTTGGATTAATTTCCTAGCTTATACCTGTATGTGTGTGTGTGTGTGTATAATAGGTGATAGGGAAGAATCCATTGAAAACTATTGGATTCAGCGCATTGTTCACAATGATCATACAGATCCGAGCAATAGAGCCCTCAACGGAATAGGAATTAAACTTCACAATGTATAGTCTGAGGGTGCAAGTCATATGACAATATGGTTTAGTGCTAGAGTGCATTGATGCTAATGCAAATTGAACGATGGATTGAAAACACCATCGAATGGTGGGGATCCAATAGTGGACCCCCCTTCTTTCTGTACTAATTCAGAGTCAGGCCCCCTCCATACCATTAATAGGGAAGAAATGAAACAAGGTTGTTGGGTAATTCTTGTGGAATCAGTCGTGGAACCATGAATGAAGACACACCCTAGTTATGTCATGGGGGGGGGGTTTCTATTAAATATGGGCCATCGATGGGGAAGCACTCATAACTTTCAGATGACCTAGAAATATTGGTTCTTCAAAAGTTTCAATGAGATCATCAAAGGAAACTACCGAGGTAGTATCTATGATATGACATGGTGAGCGGAGCCCATTTGCTGGAATTGTTTTCAACACTCGGTAGCAGCCATAGTTGTGGCACAAGTGACAATGAAGGCACAATGAAGGGTGATGTTACCCTAGACCTCAGACCCTAGAGGTTTCAAAAGGAGCGCAATGCTAAATTGTTAGGTTATTATCCCTAGGTTGATGTAGCCTAATGGAGCCCACTAGTATAGGTGGAAAGGAGTGGGAGTGCACGGTTGGTCGATCCATGCTGAGGTGTTAGTAGACTTGACAAGCTCCACATAATCTTGGGAGGGTTGACCTTGA
Organism: Pinus taeda; assembly: GCA_000404065.3. Lineage (NCBI taxonomy): Eukaryota > Viridiplantae > Streptophyta > Pinopsida > Pinales > Pinaceae > Pinus > Pinus taeda. The sequence continues at coordinate 8,871 of APFE030040858.1, read as the reverse complement.
TGGAGTGATGACAGAAACAAGAGTTATTTCTAGAGTGAGTGTATCTGACATGACTTGGTGTCTGAGGCCTTGTTCTATGAGAAGGAGTACTATGGTGTGTGAGGTCAAGCGCAAAGTTGGAAATACCAATGTAGCCTGAAAGGAAAGCCTAGGATTTAACTCCCAGGGTGACATGGCCATAGAGGAATTTCTCTCACCTAACTTGCCGATGTATGTATAAAAGAGTTAATTAGTTTTGAAGGGTAGGATGTATGAGAAAGTTGAAAATTTCTGTTTATCCTATGACGTGGAAAACCATGTGGGTTCCATGGGGTAGATATGATGACATGGCATAATATGATTGGGTAAGACTATAATTGGTCATATCCTTTGATTCGGAGGTCTAATTGGAGAAAACTTAACATCATTGGAAAGTTCTCAATGAGACAAATGCAATGATATCATTGGTTTAAGTTTTGATGGATTTGAAAAAGGTTAAAAAAATTAGACCCCATTTCCATAATTGATCCATGGAGATTGGGTCAACATAGTAACTTCCTCCTTCTACCCTTGATTAAGGCTAGGGTTAGTAGGGGGTATATTACAGAGTGGTATTAGGGCTTCTAGGTTCCACACTTGGACTGGAAGGGAATCATCATAGAACTAATAAATGAGGGTTCGACACTAGAATTTGGGAGATCAAGTGAGGCCTTAAAGCCTCATGTCGAGCATTAGAAATCTAGTTGTTTGTGTATTGATTATGTGCACTGCTTGGTATATATTATCGTGATATTTGCATGTGGCATAATATGGATGATTTATATGGTTTACTAATGTTAATGCAAAATTCTAAGGTCTAACATAAGAAAATCAAGTTGAAGTCAATGTAGTCATATTCTAAAGCTTATCAAACCTACAAAGTTAGAGGCAACATGAGTTTGGGATCAACTATAGAGACATGTGAAGTTTATAAGTGCAGTAAGAAAGAACCAATGGGGTGAATGAGAGAAGATCTATAAAGAGGCACATGTTGTCCAATGAAGACACCGTGAAAGGAGGCATTTTGTTAAGTACCCCAAAAGGGAACTAAAGCACCCATGGGAAGGAATATGAGGACACTCATAGAATGCCGCATCGTCGTTACTATAATCATCATCATCGTCATGGGATAAGAATGGAAAGAAAGTATATACCAAAGGTGTTTAAAAAGGATGAACCTCCTACCTTTGATGAAAAATGAGGAGATTAGAGGATGTCAAACCCAAAATACTGGGAATGAAGAAGTTTTTTTGAATCCATGATTATTAAGAGAACATAAAAGCAAAGATAACAACTTTCATCCTAAGAGGAAAAGCTAATATATGGTGGGAAGAGTTGAAAATTTTGAAGGGCATAAGGGAAGAAAAGTGTAATAGAGTGAGTTTGAGGAGTATTTCAAAATAAAATATCTATTTGAGAGATAATTTTATAGTAAGGATAATGAGTTCTATGAACTCAGATTGGGACAAGTGACATATAATGAGTACACCACCAAATTCCTAGAGTTGCTAAGGTATGTTCGCTACCTTAAGGAGGAGAAAGAAAAGATTCAGAGTTATGTTAGGGGTTTGTCATAATATTTCATGGATAAAATCAATTTTTTTGAGCCCAAGACATTAGAGGTGAAATTCAAAAACTGAAGCATTTCTATGAGCATGTTAGGGGTAGGCCTGAATATAAAGCAGATTGGAAATTCAAGGGCAATGCCATGTTTAAAGGGAAAAGGAAAAAGGAAACCAAGGGAGTGAGTGTGACTGATCCAGATTTATGAAGGAAAAATAGAAAATGTATATTTAATCAACATAGAGATAGAGTGAAACAAAACTTTAATAAATAAATAGAAACTACTGAAAACTGTTTACATACATAAAAGAAACAAAATAGCTCTAGCGATGGTAGCTTATCTTTGAGAAGAGATGTGAGGGCTACATGCATTTTGAGGTGTGTTACAATGAGGCTCAAAGGCCTTTTTATTATTGAGAAATAATGGAAAACCCTAAACATCCAAAAACCTAACCCTAAGAGACAAAGTGCCAAAAGTTTGTGGGTCCTGTTGGGATTTTGAACGCTAACTTCTCAGGGTCATAATTTGGGCGTATGACCTATGTTTGGAATGCATGATAATTTGTTAGAAAGATTTGTCTTAGGATGAAAAATTTTCTTGACAAGTGCCTACCCATATGGGTAATGGGCTTGGCACATTTTCCTGAAAAATGTTGTTTAGGGCCTCAAAATGGCTCCAGATGTTCAAGACCCAAAAAATGGCCAAAAATAGTTTTTTTTTGCTAGAATTAAGGAAACTGAAAGGAAACAGTGTTGGGGGTCCATGTGGAATAGGTGAATGGCCATCAATATCCACCTAGATCAGTCCTTACCCCTTAGAAAGAAATATTTCCCATTGCATTGAGTGCCTCCATGAAATGGGGAAACTTCTTCTAAACTTGGTCCTTGGTGCAGGAGCTAGCCAACTTTATAAACTCAATGCAGTTGGATCCTATGTTGGTGAGTGTTCTCGATTTGCATTTCCATCATCTAATCAATTGTGGCATATTCAACGAAGCCTGGATTGATCTCTTTTGGTGTCAGCTAATTAGCAATGTCTAATGTGTCCAACAATGGTGGAAAGTGTGGCCAAAGGTGGTCCACATTGAATATGGGTTGCAAGATAAGGAATGAGGGGATAATGAGCTTGAAAGTGTTATCTCCCACAACCTTGGTGATGGAGTAAGGCTCATATAAAAATGTTTAAAGCTTCTTATGGGCTCTGACAAAGCATTCTTTCTGCGAATGCAACCAAACTTTGTCACCCACATGAAACTTATGAGGCACTTAATGTTGATCATGCAGTTGTTTGTACTTGGAATTGGATTTATCCAAGATGTAATGAACTTGATAGCAAATGTGTCGAATGCATTCAATAAACTTGGTGGATTTATCAACTTTGGACTAGACATGGGAATATTCTTCCTGTGTAGTTGCAAGAGAAAGTGCAACATCTATGGCACATAATGGTTGAAATCCTAGGCCCACTTGAAAGGAGTTGTGGCCAGTTGAGCTATGGAGAGATTTGTTATAACTGTGTTGCTTGTAGGGAAGACTCTCATCCCATGTTCATAGATTCTTATAATTGTACATTCATAGTATGTGCACTTTCATCTTGTTGATGACCTTTGTTTGGCCATCAGTTTGGGGGTGGAATGCAATCGACTTGGGAGCTTGGTGTCTAATAATGACCAGAAGATCGACTGGAATATGCTTAGGAACCTACTATCCTAATTTGTTATAATGGCCTGTAGTTTCCCAAAATGTACCCACACTCGTTCAAAGAAGAGTTTGGCAATGGATTTTGCTGTGATACTCTTCTTGCAAGCAGCCAATATGGCCATCTTAGAAAACTTGTCGATGAACACAAATACATAGTCATTGCCATGCTTGGTAGAAGGGAGGTGTTACAGATTCATTTGGGCACATCAACCCCAACCTATAGATTAGTACTATTAGGGCCCATCAAACCCTAATTCAGTGGTTACATGCCCTAAACAAGTCAACCATCCAAATGCCTAGCTTTTGAAGAAGTTTCATGACTGAAATCATCCAAAAACTGCCTCTAAGAAGATCAACACATGTAGGCCTTCATTAGGGTGCACTGCAATGTAGACCATACACTGATAGGGTGCATTGCAGTACACTTGGTCCCTCTTTGGCCTGCGCTCGGCGAATTTGAGCAAATTTCTGTGGGGATTTGAAAGATTCCTGATTCATTGGGTGCCTCTAGAAGTTTCTCAAGGCTATCCACTCATTTGGGTTCATATTTGGATGAGGAAGGGAGTTAAGGAACATCAATCCCTTTAACCCTTCCTCTATGGAACTAAATTCTAAGTTTGGGAGGGCATTCATTATCACCATTTATGGCATAACTTCCTTCAATCACCTATAAAAAGACCACTCATCTAAGTGATTGGGGGCTAGAAATTATTGAATTATAGGGAGATGCTATTAGTATGAGACATAAGTTGATTTCAAGTATTGTAATGATGTCAAAATGTCTTTCTTATTATGAGGAGAGGATGGGATTGAACTGGAGGAGTAATGCTGAATCGAGCAATGGGTTGTAACTCTTCCTTTTACTAATAAAGTGTTCAAAACTTTTTCCATATGCTTGTGTTATTCATTTATGCTTTCATATGTGTATCATGTACTTGGTTCCATGCTATGTTTAATCAATAGATCATTATCATATGCTTTGATCGGTTTTTGTCTTCTGTCTATGTGAAGGTACTCTTCAAGCGGATTAAGTACAGAGAGGAGTGATAGAATTGATCAAGGGAGATAAGGAGTAAGCGAAAGCCACAGGTAGGCTTCTTTTCCTCTTATTTAATCTATTGATCATAGGAAAACTACAGAACTCTTTGAACTGTTGTTCTAGACTTAGCTACTAGTCTAGGGGTTTAAGCGTTTATTCGTAGACACTAAAACTTCCCAAAACAAATTGACGACTCCACTGGGGAGCGATCATCCATCTTAGTAGCTTATCAGCCTCTTAAGACATTTCTACATACTGTACTTGTGGTCGTTGATTGCATTTCAGTCTTCTTTCATTGAAAATTGAACCAAAATTGTGCCAAATTGTCTTCAAAATTTCTTGTTGTCACTAGCACAGCCCAATGAATGATACTATGCACTGCAATGCATTTCTCGTATAGATCCAATGCACTTCAACACACTATCTCTCATTTTTGCCTGCACTGATCCCTTGAGGGTCAGTTTCCCATTTAGGAGCTAAAGTTTTTGAACCAATTTTCTCTTGTTTGAATGATTTTTTGGATGTAAATGATGTCTTGTCTCTGAAAATAGTGTTTCATCTCCTTACCTGGCCGTACTTAGACTGATCCATGTGGATGTTGGTGGCCATCCACCGATCCCATTTGGACCCCCACAATTGTCTCTTTCAACTTTTTCAGTTTCCTAAATTGTAGCACAATTTACTATTTTTAGCAGTTTTTCGGGTCCTGAACTTCCCCGGACCATTTTTTGTTTGAGGCCCCTAAACGACGTTTTTTGGGAATCTGGGGGAACATGGGTCATGGACCCATGTTGCTCTTCCCAAAGTGGTAAGTTCTCGGATAAGATCTTTCTAACGAGCTATCATAACGCGTCAAAACGGAGATCGAATGCCCAAAGTACGACCCCGGGAAATTGATGTACCAATTACACCAAAAACGGGGCCCACAATTTGGGTTTCCATCTTCTAGGGTTAGGATTCTGGAATGGAAGGGTTTTTCCATTGTTTCTCAACAATAAATTAGGCCTTTGATCCCTCATTTAAACACAATTCGTAACAGTTCGAGGCATGTAGCGACCAACATCTCTTCTCAGAGATTAAAGCACCATCGCCCTAGTGGTTATTTTCCATTTCATGGTTGTAAGCATATTTCGGTATTTTCCATTAATGAAATGAAGTATTATTTCCGCTGCATCTTTGTGTATATGGTTATCTCTGTATTTTATTGCGTTCCTGTTTAAATCTGGATCATAGACTAGAATTGATAAATGTTTCTTAAGTATTTAATTTGTAATTTTCAATCTATAGTCAAAAGTTAGTTTTTTGATCGATTGATCTTTAGTAAAAGAAAGTGTTGTAAGATCATCTTTTCCTTTGAAAATTGACTTGTCGTCAAATCTTCATTCATGAAAGATTGATTGATTGATGTGTTTAAATGATTAGTCTTTTTGTTGAAAGTGTCATAATTCCTCATTTCTTTGAAAACGAAAGTGTTGTAAAGTCTTCCTTTCCTTGAAAATAAATTGTCGCAAAATCATCATTTTTATGAAAAGAGTTTATTGATCGATTGTGCATTAGTTTTCCTTTTGTTCATTCACATTAAGAGAAACTGAAAAGAAATACATGCATGTTGCATTGAAAAAGTTTGTGTGTGTTGATAAGGAATAGTGTAGGGAATTTACATTTAGATTGTGCTCTTCGCTCTTTGATCAAAAGAAATCTGATTGCTCTATCCCTAAGTAGCTAGGTTTTTCTTCATTAAATTGAATGGAAAGAATGCCTATCATGATAGTTGCATTCTTAGGAATTTTAGAATACATCATGTGGTGAATTTGAAAGGAAAATGCCTAAGCAAGATCAACTTAAAATAAACATCAATTTACCTAACGTAGCATTGTCATTAACACAAACATTTAGTGGTTCTAGGCTAGAGACATGTTCTGGCATTGTAAAACAAAGAAATTGTTGCTAACTTGTCTGCAATACGTCTTGATTGTGATACCTCATTCCACGTACATGAGTATATTGTAGCTCATCCACGTACCTTCGGGTATATAGGGCGGTGTTACAATACGTAAAGTATATGAGAATGCTCTCACTATGCGATTTTGCATTAGACAACACTTATACGGACTAGGCCTCCATGTACCTTCGGGTATATATGGGAGGACAACTATAGGTTGCTATCCATCCTTAAGTAACTAAGTCAGACGCCTTGTAAATTGTGATACACCGAACACAACATTCAGGGAGATTTCCTGTTCATACTTCTTGGTTCGCCAGGGTGTATTCTGTAGTTCATAGTTGCTTGGTAAACCTTTTGCCTAGTATACCCCTTTTTTATTTCTTTTTTGATAATAAAATTAATCAACAATCTTGGAGGAACATCAACCCATACCCCATCATTCACAGAGAACAACGAGCAAACCGCCTTTGCCTCCCAAAGCGACACCAATTCGGGCAAAGCGGTCTGGCTTAACTGAGTCTAGTACATCAAGAACTCCTAGTTCTTCATCTGAGTTACCTGAATCATCTATTTCGGTAAGTACCGAGACTCCAGTTACTCCAACTATTTTTTGTACATTCATTCTTAAAGAAGAAGTTTCACAATTACCTAAGGACATTAGCACTGATCTTAGTGAAATAGTAACTGAAGTTGTTCAACCACAAGTTGGTCCTCAACTTGAAATTGTTCAACAAGAAAGTAATCCTGAACTTGAATTAGTTCAACCAAAAGTTAATCTAGAATCTATCCCAATTCAAACAAAAGTTACATCTGAACCTGAAGTTGTTCAGGAACCTCTCACTGAAACTGTTGGTCATTTACCCGAACATCTGGACTTCGAATTTGAACCTTTAGAAGTTGTTACTTTGCTAGAAGACGATCAGTTGGTTACCCCTCAAACATCAGTAACTATTGAAACTTCAACTTCACCAACACTAGAAATCTTTTACAAACCTGACGGTGAAGTTCTTCCACCAGGTTTGATTGCCATAGAGGAGGAATTGGAAGAAGATTCCACACCTGGAACCCCATTTCACTTTGGAACTGGGCTTTCTCTTTACCCTAATACTCCCGATTTCTTTGCTTCATTTGATCCTGCTTCTTTTCAAGTACCCGTCGAATCTTTAGGACAAATTTTGGGTCAGTTAACTATGGTTGAACAACCATCAACATATCATATTATATCATCTGATGCATCTGCAACAGAATCTTCTGTTGTAACTTCTTCGATGTTTTCTACCACACTTGAGTCGCACCTATATGGTGAATTTCCCATCCCGATTGGTTACCAATAATTATCTGGAAGACACTCAGGGGTTACTTCTACACCATGGTAATCACCCATGTCCTCAACCAGAATTTTACCTGGTTCTTCTCTAATGGGAGCTCAACAATTTGATTTTGTATATCAATATCAAGCTGGGCAATTTGGTCAAGAAAGACCTATGTATCCATTAAATATTGGATTGCCACCATATGGAGAGCAATATGCTTATTCACTGTATCCTCCTTATTCCGGGGGGCTACCATATGGTAATATCCCACAATATTAAGGTCAACTTGGAATTAGGGTTTGTCAATGGCAACCAACAAAGCCAATTCAACCAAGGCTTGTGTATCCAACACAACCAATCCAAACTGTGTTAGCTATTCCTACTACACCTGTTGTTACTACTGTACCACAGTCACAAGTTCAAACTGTTGTATCTCAACCTGTTCAAACTAATCTTCTACCTTGCAATCACAAGTTTCAAGTCAAGAAGTTCAAATTCCTCAAGTTGTTGTACAACAACCACTTGTTTCTAGAGTTCAACAGCAACCTTAGGTTAGTGTACCCTTATCTAGACTAACCCAAGCTTACATTGGTATAGTTTATTCACTACCTGGCTAACCTTTCATTGTTGGACAACAAAAACTATTGAATCTACAACAGTTGTACCAAAAACAACAATAGTTGATTCAACAATCGTGGCAGCCTCAATTTCAACAACCCAAATTCCAGCAGTTCCAACCCTAGTTTTGACCTGTTTCACAGGATCAAATTGGTTTTGGTCAATCTCAAGCTTACCAAGGTCAAGGTTAACAAGGCTTTGTAGGTTATGGACAACCACACATTCAACTTGGTTATCAACAACCACCTTATACTGGTTTTGTTCAACAACCATAACAAGGTTACCAAATGCAGATGCCCTATGTTGGTATGCAAAGACCTATTGCTCAGGAAATTCCATCATATCCTAGGTATGCTCAACCTGACTTGAATTGACAGTTGCCATTTGTAGCAACTTTAGAATTACCATATTCAAATCGGCTCACTAATGATTCAATCTTATATGCACCTTGGTGGCTAGTAATTCCACATAAGTTAATGTTATGAAACCAGCTCAAGAAAAAGATAGAAAAGATAGATCAACGCCTTAGAATTCAGCCTGTTCAAGGGGGCAACCTCTTTTACATTACATAAATGAACAATTCTTGGATGATACAAATTAAAATACCTCCTTTCTATATATAGAGTCTAAGGGGTCATAACATAATCAGAGCCGACATAACAATAATAATGTAA
>APFE030040847.1:0-99417 GCA_000404065.3 Pinus taeda | reverse complement strand
CGTTATACAGTGATAGTCAAAGTGCCATTCATCTTGCAAAGAACTCAGCATTTCATTCTAGGACGAAACATATACAGCTCAAGTATCATTTCATACGATCAGTGTTGGAAGATGGAGAGTTGAAGCTGGAAATGATACACACTAGCCAGAACCCTGCAGATATGCTAACAAAAGTTGTAACCAGGGAAAAACTGAGAATATGCTCAGTTTCAGTTGGTCTTCAAAGATGACGATGAAGATGAAAAACAGCTAGGTCCAAAGAGGAGTCATTGTCCAGCAAATGGAGCAGCGGTGGAGTTGCTACAATCAATCTCCAAGTGGGAGATTGTTGGGTGTGGAGCCTGATTATCTTCTATATTAAAAAGTACCACCACATTGGACCCCAGTTCAAAATAGGGGCGGAAACGCCGCCCGTAAAATATTCGCTGCAGGGGGGTCCAGGGGGGGCGGCTGGCGGGGGGTTTCGGTGTAGCGCCCCCGAAGCTAAAAACAGCTGTAAAATTGCCTTGTAAAATATATAGTAATTTCTAGTCAATCTGGACCGTTCATTAGGCGGATGATCTGACGGTAGAACTTATGTTTAGTTTAGGGTTTTTTGCCCTAGAAGGCAACCCCTCTCTTTCCATGAGGGCATTGTATTTGAGGCTGTGAGATAGATGTGTATTCTGTGTGAGCGAGAAACAGAGAGGTGAGACTGTGAGAGAAGACAGAGGATATTACAGTTGATTCGCTGTAGGTTGTGTCTCTTCATTTTGCTGGATAATAGAAAGGAAGGACTGGCTATTCGAGGTGGACGTAGCCCAAACTGGGTGAACCACGTATATCTGTGTCTCTCTTGTTTTGTGCGTTTTCTGTGTTTATATTTCTGCAATATTTTTTTTTTTTTTTCTAGGCAAAGGCTAAGCTAAATTATATTAAAAAGAAGAGAAAAATATATACAAGAGGTATGAACCCCTGAGAGTGCCATTGATGACTGCAACTCTCTTTCAGACTAATGTCAAAATTAACAGTTCCACTGAGGCTGATGCCCCTTACACAAGTTGTAGCACAGAGTGGAAATTTCATGAGCAAAATGTTACATAGCATAAGATCTGCCTGGGTGCTAGAGATAAGCAAAAGATAAAGGAAATTTGTTTGCTGGAGTGTGCTCCAGCCGCCAAACGCCGAGCCAAGAACCGAATAGGTAAAGCCAAAGCCGAACAAGCAACCAACCGAAACCGAACAAGCAACCAACCAAAATCGAACAAACCTCCAAAAAAGAGCAGGAGAACAGACTGAAACAGGATAAAGCAATTTACTTGACATTTTCAGAGCTTTGCACGTTGTCCTCGTCCAGGGGCTCCCATGAAATCTCCATGCCTTCCAGGACGTCTTCCAGCTTCATCCCCGGCGGCAGCTTGGGATACAACGTGTTGGCGTAGTAGAAATCCGACATCTTGTGCAGGCTTTGATTCTGGGGAGAGATTGGCCTGGTATCTGCCCTCTCCTGAGAAATCTTAGCTTGTTCTTGGGCTAAATCTGGCCCTTTCGTATCCTGCATGCTTCCAATTTCCTCAAGAACCTCGGCCTGCTCCTCTGTAGGGGCGAAAGTGCTCTCTTCCTCGAGTTTGCTTTGCGAGGATGGGGAATAGGAGCTGTCCTCCATCCCCCTGCTTGGCGAGGAGTTGTTTGAGTGCGAGGGCGACTGTTCCTCCGAGGGATCTTTTACGCTGGCTCCCTCCTCATCTTCCTCCGAGAAGATGACTGTAACCAGAGCAGAAATGAAAGGCTTATTAGTTCGGCGGCGATAGTGAAACCTGGTGGATTGGACAGTATTGCTGATTAATTGCCCCGAATCATCAGATCTATTCGAGGACGGAGAAGCACAAGCAAGAGGTGAGACTCTACGGGGGCTATGAGTGCCTCTCCCTCCAGCACCACCTCTTTGCCCATGGTGACGCCCCCGTCGAGGAGTGGCTCTGTACCGAGGTGCCATGGTAATTCTCTTGGCAGCAGCACGAAATCTTGCAGACAGAGGTTGCCCAGAGACCACTTGTAGCCTGGTTACCGCCTGGAGCGAGCCCCGAGCAGTCCCAAAGTTGAGATTGCTGGTTTCTTCAACCAGTGATTCAATGTCACCACAGAGTCGCGTCTCCCCTGAGCGCGTCTCTCTGTCAATTCTCCCAGCTACCTGCAGAGGGGCTGAAATCAAATGCACTGGACTAAAGACAGGCTTGAAACCAAACCTTACCCGTTCAGCCTGCAGCCTGAACTGAACCAGGGAGAATGTTTTCGAGTCGCCCTGCGCCATCCTGTTATCTCCTCTACTCATGCCTTGGTTCGGACGAAGCATTGAATTACAATGAATGCCCTTCATACTTGACGGCATACCACCTGATCCCGACGATCTAAACAGCTGCCCGCTGTCCTCTCCGCGTGGCAGACTGTTAAAACCTCTTAAATGCGATTCGGACACCCGCATCCGGGTATATTTCTACAATATTTTATGTGTTCCATTGCTCCGTAATGTATATAATATTCTAACATTTTATTCTACTGCTAAGATTTCTTTGCTTCCTTTTACTTCCTAGACCCCTAATGTTCCAAGTTGTAAGCTTCATTAAGAAAGGTTTGTAAAGGAGTAACTAGTAAGATCCCTCATCTTACCTGAGTTAATCATAAGCTTCCCACATTTAGACAATAGTTCATTCTGTTTTTTCCTTCCTCTTTTCCTACCCGGGTTCTTGGAGGAAAGCATCAATGTATCCTCCATCGTTTTCACTCCCCTATTCTCCTAGCTGTCATGGTTTCTTTTGACTCCAGAACACTTTGTTTGTGATCTCCAGAGGAAGAGCTATTGAACCTGTCAAACTCCTCTTTTGGCAAAGAGTCTACCCCTTTGGTGATTCCCTGCTCCATAAACTTTTCTAGATCTAAATTCTCCCTCTCTAGAATCTCCTGCAATTCATGGTCTTCCGTTCATGCCTCACTTGGGGTCATCTCGTTGTCCCTACTGATCTCCATCATGCTCGGAAAATCCTCCATTTATTTGTTGTTTTCTGGTATATCCTCCATCTCAGCATCCCTTTCCTTCTCAGTGGGAATATTCTCCACTTCCTGGTTCATTCCACTATTTTTGACTTCTTCTAAGATCTTGAAACTATTATGGTTCGGTTGTCTGTCTTCAATAATTTTCTTTTGGTTCCGCTTGCCTCCTTTCCCTTTACCCCCAACTTTAGTAAAACCTTCAGGATCCTTGCATGTAGTGGCTTTCATATTGCTCTCTAACTTGTTCATTGGGTAGTCCTTGTATAAGTGCCCGTGTTCATGGCACTTACGACACCTAAATGGGACGTGTTCATATTCCACCACCTGCACCCATTCCTCGTCATACACTTCTAAAATGATTACATCTGGAAGTGCCCCCGGTAAGTCCATTTCCACACATATCCGAGTGAAGGAAGTGTATTTGCCTCCTAGAGTAGCCTTTGAGGTCTTTATAAAATGCCCTAGTTTGTTGTCGATAACCTTAAGAGACTCCGACAGCCAATAATCTAAAGGGAGGTCTTATCCATACCAGCACTGAGGTGAAAGTCTCTCATTCTGGGACAAAGTTCATTACCCATGGTCTCATGTAAAGGCCTACAAAAGCGTAAAAATAGGGTCCTCCCTCGAACACTTTGTCTTTATCCTCTAAGCTTGTGAACACCACCGTGAAGAAGCCCTTGGACCTAAGGTAAAGGTCAATTTTCCCCTTTGGTTTCCAGTGGTTCTTGATCCATGCTTGTAAAGCCTTCTTCGTCGGCCAAGTCCCCATAAATTTACAGATAACAACATATTCCGCCATATTTTCTCTGTGCACCTGTAGTGCTGGGTCACTTAAAACAACTTGAGGAATGGTGGTCGACTTGGATTTACAGGCCCAGGATGTACTCAAAGGAGAAACTTTCAGACTGCTAACCTTTGTTCTCTTCTACTTACTAGCTTCCTCAAGATTCTCTTCCTGTCCTTGAGGTCCAATGGTTTCTGATTTTTCTTTATTCTTAGCCTATGCTACTATCTCCGTTGGTTTCTTGAAGCGCTGCAATCCACCTCCCTTGCTTCTGTCTGCAACCACTTGACTATAGGAGGGTGCCGAACTCCCCCCTCCGCTCCTCACCATGGTGACCAACGACCAAACCCTAGAGTAAAACCCTAGTTCAGATTTGCAGAGCTCTAATAGTTCTCCATTATGCAGATCAATACTTGTTTCACCTCTGAACTCGAATTTTGATCATTTTCTTATGAATAATATATATAGAAAATAAATTCTTATAATTTTTTTTTTAATTCTTTATATATATTAACTATTAAATGGCACTCAAATTTTTAACGCAAGGTTATTAATTGTTCTGTTACAAATTTTTAGGGATTATATTTGAGTAATACCATAACTCTTTCGTATAGTTTGTTTTTTCATTAATCACTGCTCTATGGAAATTATTGTTTTTCGTGAAAAGCAAAACTACGTTGATTTTATATTATTTAATTTTTCGGGGATTATATTTGAGTAATAACATAACTCTTTCGTATAGTTTGTTTTTCATTAATCACTGCTCTATGGTAATTATTGTTTTTTTTGCAAAAAGTAAAACTAAGTTGATTTTATATTATTTATTTTACACTTTTTTAATGATAGCTATTTCTATTTCTACTTTATTTTTTTTCTAAACAAAATGAGTAGGATTTGTATTAAAATTTGCACTCGGATGCAACGGTTACTCAGGAAGTGAGTTATAATATATTCTTCCTTGGCTAATGGCACTTTCAAAAAAACTAAGAGACCAACCTCCTCCCAATAAGAGCAGAGAGGAAAAAGTTATAACATTAAGTCTTATGGTTTTTATTCCTACCACTATAAAAGAGCAGGAGTGAATTCTAACAAATTGCTTGCACATAAAAATACAGAAACAATACATTTCTATAAATTGCTAGAGGATGGTCCACTACTTGACTCGTAGAAGTCAGAACCAAAGTTATTTCTACTATGATCTTTCATGCTTCTTGTTATCGGTGGGGAGGAACATTGCTTTTTAAGCACGTCTAAATTGGAAGGGGAAGAAGAGGAGGACTTCTTCTCGACCACCTTAATAGTTTCCCATCTTTTAGTATAGAGATCTCCGTGGAAAACTTTCACACCATTGTTGGAGGGGCCTAATCTGGATTTTCTTCATCATTCAAATCAAGAGGGACCTTTGGAACATGGCTATTTAGATGATCTGCTTGGGCCTCAAGTTTCTCACTTTCTTCTTCAAAATCATTTTGGACTTCAAAGCTTATTTTGGAAAGGGGTTGATGCTTAGGATAAGCCTTACAAGTCTGTTACTTTTTACTTCCTTGCTTCTTATGCTTCCTTCTAACAAGAGTGAATCCTTACTTGTTATGTCCTTGCTCTGGAGGAGGCAATGGAATTGGGGAGCTTCGAGAAGCTGAAGCTTTTCGACAACTTTTCGTAAAGTGTCCATACTCGCGGCACAATTACATTTGAAGGAACCTATTTGTAATCCAAAGCCTGAAGATGAGACCACCCATCCAGATTGAGCTGAATCACCTCAAGGAGGCCTTTAGAGAAATCCATTTTATTTTTAATTTAATTTTTATTATTGTATTCATCTCAAATTTTAAAGAGTAAATAGTTTTTCAATATAATATATATATATTAATATATATATATATTAATTCATGCATTTATTCTTCATTTAGTTTTATATTGGATGTAATTTAATTTTATAGTGTGCACATTTTTTTTTTTGAGTTTTAAAAGTTAAGAAAAATGTCGTGAGTGGTTATTTTGATAAACTCTAACATCGACATTGGCTTCGATGTTCTAAATAGTGCAAGCTCTAATTGTCTAACTTTGATATTGGTTCTTATACTCTTAATAATGGACATTGTTGTAGTCGAGGTGCAAGGCTTACTACTTCATCACTTGGTTATGTCCTTACCACCTATCCACCTTCTTCGCTCGCCATAGGTCCTTAGAACCTACCCACTTCCATAGCTTAAACTACATATACATTACATTGTTTGCACTTATGTTTTATCATTGGTTGTTTTGCTTTTCTTTTTGTTTGCATTCTTAGGTTTTTGTTTGTTTTCCTGCTAGTCCTCTGTTGAAGCTGTAAGTTGTGTTACAACTCTATACTTCACGAAATCTTTTTAAATATTTCCTATGCATCAAAGGGAGTGTAAAGAAATGATCTAGTGGGAAAGGAATTAGAGAAGAAAAATGAAACAGGTAAGTTTGGTTAAATGATCAAGTAACCTTCATGATCCTGAAATTTTTTTATTTAAACATTACAAAAATATTTTTTTTATAATATTGCAAAGAATGATCTAGTCTAATTTGCTTAAGTGATTTGTTTCCTTTAAAATATATAAATACCTCTTTGTATTTGTACTCCCTAGAATAAACAGAGCAAACTGGAGTAATCTTACAATTTAATCCTAAGCTTCGAAGTTGGAATATTTAATAAGAAATCAATGAATCAATGTTGTGGAGAAAATTACAGAATTCAAATATAACTCTTCTTGCACATGGAATAATTTAATTTTTGTGCATTTTTTGGTTCACTTGTAGTTTGTCGTAGCAACAGTAAAGCTTCTTGTCATTGTTGTCACTGTTGTTCTACTGTGTCGTTCACCACTTTCTTTGTCTGCTCCAAGTGGTCGTGGTGCTTGGTTTACTTGCAACTTCCTTTTTGGTCTTCTTATGTGACATCTTATTCTCTTTTGAGTTTTCAAACCTGCACAACTACATAACCAAAAATGAAACCTAGGAAATCAAAGTTTCTTGAAGCCTAAATAGTTTAATCATATGAAAAAAATAGAATGTTTTTTGAAGCATGCATATTTAAGCCAATCAATATTTAAGTATAGATGTCTAAATATTTTAGCAGTACGACAAATGCTCATTATTATACTCTAGACATTAGATGCTTTAAATCCAAATATTGTTATTATTATTGGAATAATACATATTTAAGCCAATAAATATTTAGCTACACAAGTCTTCATATTTTAGTGGTAAACCAATTACCTATTATTCTACCTAATCACTAGAAGCATGCATGCATATTAGTGGAATAAATATTTTTCTTGGAAGCATGCATATTTAAGCCAATTAATATTTAGCTACACAAGTTTGTAAATTTTAGCAGTAAACCCAATTACCTTTTATTATTAGTAAAGGTGGCCATAGTGCTTTTGTGAACAATTTGTTTCCCCAACTACATGGGTTCAAGTCTCCAGAGACATGTTACAACTAACCTATTTGTGGTATTTATGAAACAATTGTATTTGGTGTAATAGTGGCAAACCAATATTTCGAAGTTACCAATTCTCTAGAAATTCTCATTCAGATTAAAAAAAGAAAAAAGAAAAAAGACAAAAAACAAAAAACAAAAAACAAAAACAAAAAACAAAAACAGAAAACAAAAACAAAAAAGAAAAACAAAACAAACAAACAAACAAACAAACAAAACAACAACAACAACAACAACAACAAAAGTAAAGGCACCCATAATGTCAATAATTGCTTCAAAATTCAATAGCATGAACCTGCCACTTTCGGTTAGGAGGATGAAACAAAATCCCAAGTAAACATAATAACCATTAACAAAGCTTTCTCTAATTTAGATTTTGTGGTATAACCACCAAAACTATTGGATTTTCATAGTCCCTAACATGCATATCAAAAGAAGACTTGTTTCTCATTATTGCCTTTAAAAGCAGGACCCATGACAATCCCTCAGACATATAACATGCTTTTGCAACAAATGTAGAGCAAAATCCAAGCTTGTTCAATGTAGCGGTTAAACAAAATGCCTCTTTGCTCAACCTCTCAATCCATAACCACACCCTCTCCTAACAACATGAACAACTAACAACATTATGATAATAATATGCAATCATCACTTCCAAAAGCAAATGACAATAATGCTTTCATAGGCATATATTCACAAATGTATCATAGATTTCAAGATAATCTCAAGAACTCTATTCAAACTAATATATATATTACATATAATAATTGAACCTTTGTGACTTCTTGATCTCTTAGATTTCTAATTTTTCATTTTTAGTTTTTTATGTGTCAAAATAATGTTGGAAACCTTGAGAATGTATAAACTTCTCTCTAAGTAAACATAAAATACAATTGTCATTTGAAAAATTTAAAACACATTTTAATAAAGTTTCTCCTAAGAATATTAGAAAGATGTATTTTTTTTGCACGAAAGCCAGTCAAAGTAGTCTTGTGAGGCAAGGACTATGGTCACCTTGTAAACGAAAAAATAAACTCCAAAAAATGTGATTGAAAATTTGACTATTTATTATTAGATTCCACAATCTTGTCCAGGGTTAAAGACATGATGTTCTATTGTCGGAAGGATAGATGTCAATAGAACATGCCAAACAGTTGTGTCGGATATGACAATTGCATATAATAACATTTATGACCCGTATGATCAAAGTTCACATGTGATACTAGATACTTGCAAAGTTGTATCATTTGTTTATGGAATACATTAATGAGTAGATGAATTCAACTTGGTTTTGCGCTAAGAGGTGCTCTATAGCCTAGTATAGGGGGAGATGTGTAGGTGTAAATGATTGTAAAAATAACATTTAACATAAACAAATTTAATGTAATGTCAACCCTAGTTAAAAATTTAGTAATTATTGTAATGTTTGCCCTAACAAAATATAATTATGTATAAATAAAATATAAAAACTAATTGAATACATCACACAAATCAAATCAATCTAGCATTTTAGATTATGAGTTACAATGGGAGTTCAAAGCATAACTTTAAAATTGGGCTTAAGGATTTGGAGCAAAATGTAGAAAAGGTTGGAATTTTATTGTGCAAGACTCAGGTAATCTAATCGTTATACCTGAGCATAAAATATATCTAGGCTCTAGGCTAACTCTGTGCAATTAAGGCTTCCTATAGAGATTCTGGCATATGCGAAGGTTGTTATCTTGTAAACATTTTGTATATCAAATATTTTGGTGTTTCGATTATGTTTCAGTGCTAAACGTGAAGATTATGCACATATTTCAATAAGACAATTAAGCTTTTCCTTTTTTTTTTAACATATATGGATCATTTTAACAAGATTTTACCTAATTTACCCACAATAATATTTTACCTTTCTTAAACTCATTCCAATTCCTCATGTAATTAGGATTATGTAAATTTTGTATTAAAATTGACAATGTTATGCATAGCAATCCCTAACATTGAATGTGAAGCAAATAAATGTCCTTTCTGTGGTATGCTTGTCACGCATTAAGATACATATTCTGAAGAGAATTTAAAAATATATATATATTTTTCTAATTTTTTTTTGTAAGTGGAGGTGGTACCATTCTTTTCTATTTACGTTAAACAAGGAGACCAGATACATTGTTTTGGTGGCCTCAACCTGCCCCGTAGGGAAACTAGGTCTGTTGGCCACCTGAGTTTACTATAACCATTCCAAAAGCAAAATTTGACAAGTCTATCCATACTGGCTATATACACTAAATAACAGAAACTGCCTAATGATCTACTGCTTTGCATAAGACTGAAAAAAGGAAAAGTTCATGGCACTACAGCAGAGCCTCGAGAACCTCATTTCTTTCTGGTTCCATTGTTCTGGTCAATATCCATTGGGATCTCCATTCGTCCCTCCTGAGGAGTATGAGCTCCCACAATCCGGGACAGAACCTGAGACATCTCCTCTAGTTTTTCGTTTTGCCTGATCATGATCACTTGAAAGTTTTTCATCTAATTTTGAAGATTTGGCATCCCATTAGCAATTTCTGCCATCTCTGTTGCTACATGTTCCATAGCTTTCGCCAGGAGGCATTTGAGAACCCAGTGGATGTGCAGAGACTGCCTATACAAGGTCAGCCTGCCTCTCGTGTTTCCTGGGTCTCTGACCATCTCCGCCCATTCTTCTGTCTCAGAAGCCGACTGTTCTTCCAGAACACTGGATTCCAGATTTTGAATTATACGTCTGATATCCTCGTTCGTTCCTTCTTGGTAGGCTTGTGCCGCTTCTTGAACCACAGAGTGGGTGGTCCTTCTTCCTCCACGTCGACTGCCAGGGTCCTCTGTTTGTCTTTCTTCTAGGTTACCTTGCCTAGGACGGCCCCTGCCTCCTCGTCCTCGTCCCCGACCCGAACACGCCATCCTTTTTCCTATCCTCTCCTGTAAACATTCATCAACCATAGAAGTCAACTTTTCGAATTTCTTATCTTCTTCTCCGCTTACCAGTTCCTTTTGGGCCGTTTCTCTGCTTCTGTTGTAGGCTCCTTCATTTTTCTGGGTCTGGCACTGCTCTCCCTTCTCCAAGTCTAATAGATGAATTAGGCCCTTTGTCATGTGAATCAGATATTGGGTTAGGGCCACAATCTTTGGGTCCCTGTTACCCCCCGTCCCTTCTGCTCTTCCCATGGGGTTTATGGCTTGATTTCCTACATCATCTTTTAAGCTATGGTCCCGGCTACTGTTTCCCTTACCACCGGTATTCTCCTCCTGAGACTGACCCATTAGGTCCTCACTGTGAGTTACAGAGGGGCGACCTATCTCACTCCGACCCTTAGCGATATCAGGGATTTCACAATAATATAGCATATCCATACTACCTATGGAGATAGAGAGTAAGGAAACAAAGATCTCAGATTTCACATACCCAAGAACGCGAACTTCCCTATTGGTTCCTGCTGGCTGCGTCCCGCTCGTCTCCTTCTTTTTCTCAACTGGAATGACCTTTCTTCTGCCTTTCGCCACCTTCATACAATGTCCCTTCACCACCTTGCTCATTCTGCCATTACCGTTGTCACTCTTTCTAATCATTTGCATTCCACTTTTCCCACTTCGTTTTCTTGTATCATGAGCCAGCTTGGTAATCATTGATTTGTTTGGGAGGGCGGCCTGATACCTACAGTCACCTCCAACATTCCTTACCTTGTAATGATCGCTCTTTCCATCCCCATCCACCCTGTTCCTCATCCCGATTGGGGGATATTTTTTTTCTATTTTTAAGGGTTACCTCAATCACAATTATTTTTCTAGATAACCTACACCACTTTAAATGTATGATTCCAATCATCGAAATTCCCATATAGTATAATAGTATTGGACCCTCTCACGTACACCTGGGAAATACTACATCATATTCTCGATTTCCCTAATGGAATTCCCTTTGGATATATCAATCACTATGTTAGGTTTGTTGTCTGTTAAACTTATCAATTGACGAGTTGATTGAATTATATATACCTAAAAATCTAGTTTGCTTAATTGCATCTACTGTGACAATGGAGATCTGAATATGCATAAAGATTCAAATGACTAGCATGAAAAATGGGTAACCATCATAAATTTTTTAATTGGCAAGTAGAACAGATTTGGAATTCTAGAACTGAGTGGGTCACCTAATCTTTTACATGTGAATTCCTAGACTTAAAAATCTTTCAACTCGTGTGTGAAAAAATAACTAAACTTGTCTTCATCACACGACAATAAAGTTCTTTTTTTGTTGGCAAATAGATCACATTATATTAACAGAGAAAAATACATAGAATACATACAAACAGACTTGGGGGGCCATTGCCCATGGGATGCCTTGGAGAAGTATTTAGGTGAGGTTATCTGCCCCTAGTAGGGGAAACCAGAAAAACCTTTAGAAAGTTTACAGTTTAGAACCATTACATTGCATGAGAAAAACAAAACCAGAGACCAACAATTAGTGGTGGAACAAGGCCACTATTTGACTAGCATTTGGAGAGTAAACAAAATTTCAAAACTAATTGTGCTAAAGGGAACCTTTTCAACTGTTGGTGCCATGGAGACCAGGAGAAACGTTGACCTATTGCTGTTGAGCACGTCCATCACTATGAGGGTTGTTATTGATGACTTTTGCAAGCGGTTCCTCTATGATGCAACAACCACGTGAACTAGGGTGAGGAGTGGAGAGCTTGGAAGCTGTTTGCAGGGTGTCATCAAGAGGAACTCATGTTTCTTGCTGTCTACGAGCTAGTGAGGGATGACCATCATTTGCAAAGATGGTAGAAGGTGATGAGGAGCCGAGAAAAAGGTCAAAGGGCTAGGGAAGGAAGAGGAGGGAATGTCAGGAGGGAAAGTAATGGCTAGGTTGTGGGAGAGGTAACATAGGGATGAGGTAATGTGGCTATTTCTCGCAAAGAGTTCAATAATCCAACAAGTTGCTCTAGATTTTTCTTGTTCTTAAGTGAGGAGATGATGGGCGATAAGGTTGCAGAGCACCCAAAGTGCGTTCTGACCATGGTGGACATCCTCAACTTCTAATTTGTTGACTTGACACTAGATATGAGCAAGAATGGTGTTTTCATACAAAGCTCAATCTTCATCAATAATAAGGGCAGTGGGTGGGCAACCTCTTCCTCTTCCATGACCAATATAATGAACTCTTCCTCATTCACAACTCATGGTGGTGCAATTGGGATCTGTGGGATGTACAAGAGACACAGGGGTGTCGATGAATGCAAGAGCAGAGCAGGTAGGTGGGTGAGACCATGTGTTGAATGAATAAGCCAAAGAAGGAAGAGGAAAGTTCCAAATTGTGAGCATGATGCGATGAGTAAATATGTCGTGGGTGTCGTCTGAGCGGACATTAATTCTAGGCGTGTGAAGATGTTGCCAGAGGCAGATAATAAAGTGAGGCGTTGGCGTGATTAGACACGCTAGAGATGAAGGATGCGAAGTGAACGACATCATCATTCAGTCCTTAAGCAAGTGGTGGGGTTGTTCAGGACACCCAAATATGGGGGCATTACATGACAATAAAGTTCATGGGAGAGTCTTTGAAGAATAAATAAAGTTCATTGAAGAATCTTTGCATTCTTGAGCGAAGAAAATATGGAAACAAATGGTCTAGAAAGTTGAAACATACACGTAACTTTATTTTCATGTTTAATATTTATTTTCTATACTTTCATGTTGAATATTTATTTTCATTAAATTTAATTTCTTTAAAAGTATCAAGTTGTGTAGGTTTATATTCATTATAGTTATATGTTGAATGAAAAATTGGTTTATCATATATAGATTGTATCGTTATTGAGATTGTGAAATCTGATAGATTATATATATATATAATGTTGAACATAAAATAAGTTTTCAAATAGAAATATTGTTATCAAGATTATAAAACTCAATAGGCCATACATATTTTTATTCTAACAATTAATTTCCATCTATATTGAAGTGTTTTATCCCACTCATAGTCATCAACCAAAAGCATACATAGAGGTCAATATCTCTTGGAGAGCCGACATTCTTATTGCTCAGTTAAGGATTAATTCTCATCAACTTCATTGTGAAACAAGGCGCTGGAAAAGACCAAAGGAAGTGTGGGAGGAAAGAGTATGCATTTTTTGTTCTTCCGAAAAAGTGGAAACAGAAAAACATTTCATTTTAGAATGTGAGGCCTTCAAAGACAACATGGAAAGTTATGTAGGTATGCTGGCAACTATCTCTTGCGATAATCTATTTAGCGAGGGGTTTGTCGAGAAGCTGGGAGCATTTATTTTGAAGCTTCACAGAAAAAGGGCTGAATACATCAAGCGGATGAAGAAGCAATTTGTCCCATAGGCTATCTTTAACATCGTGAATGTTAAAATAATTTATTTCTTTCTTTCTTTCTACTACTCTTCAATATAAAATTTAAATTCAAAAAAAAAAAAAAAAAACAAACAAACCTTACATCAATCTAATCCACTAATTTACATTCAACAAATAATAAATATAATATATTAAAACAATAATGATAAAATTGTATATTAAAAATGAATTACACCTTGAGTGCTTGCGTGAAAGTGAAAACTTCATCACATTGATATCCACAGACACCCCATTAAACGAGCACGGGAAGGTAAATAAGCAATATCACTTTCTTTTAGTTTAAGAATATACTAGCCTAGATCCATCTTAACTCTTAGATCTATCAAGCACTGAGAGGGATCAAATCCCTTGAGATGTAAACCTCTTTTAGAATGTAAAGAGATTTGATTCCTCTTAGTGCTTGGTATATCCAAAGCTCTTTTGGTTTTTTTAACTGAAATAAGTAGAATTTATATAAAATATATCTTTGATCACAACAAAAATATAGGGATTTTATAATATGGTCTTCTTGAAATAATCCCCTTTAACTAGCTTCATCTAATGGCATTTTTACAAAAGCAACTGAAAAGCCAACCTCCTCCGAGTATGGTAGGGAAAGTTCGAAGGCTGAATCTTCAGATTTTTCTACCCACTACTTAGTGGGAGCTAGCGTAAATTTTAATGAATTTCTTACAAAAGAAAGTGTAGAAACACAACATTTCTATAAAATGCAAGAAGACGATCGACCGCTTGACCCATGGGAGGCAAGACAATTCTCAGGACCACAGTTCGTTTTGCCATGATTCTTTTTGCTTCTTGTTACTCGTGGGGAAGAATGCTTCTTTTTAGCACATCTGAATAAGAAGGAGAAGAAGAGGTGAACTTCTTCTTGTCCATTGTGCTGACTTCTTTATCTTTCAATGGAGAAGGTTCCTTTGGAGAAGAATTTTCCACTGCAAAAGTTTTCTTTGGAGAATCATGATTTGAGCCTTCTTCATCTTTCCTATTAGGAGGGATCTTTAGAATGAGAGTTTTCTTGGGAATTGGCTGATTTGCTTGGGCCTCATAATTTTCATCTTCTATTTCAGGAACATTTAAGACTTCAAAGCTATTTTTAGAAAGGGGCTGGTATTGAGGTTCTAACTTACATGGTTGTTGCTTCTTATTTCCATGTTTCTTTTGCTTTCTTTTATTTGGAATGAATCATTGCTTATCTTTGTCTTGCTCTTCGGGAGACGCCCAATTTGGAGAGCTTCATGCAACTGGAGCTTTTGGATAAATTTTCAGAAAGTGTCCATAATCATGACACATATTACACTTGAAGGGAATTTGTTCATAATCCAGAGCTTGGATATGAGACCAACCATCCAAGTTTAACTGAATCGGTTATGTGAGACCTTTTGAGAGGTCCATTTCAACAAAAATTTTGGCACATGAAATATTCCCCAATGTTTGTATCACTGGTAATAAGAAGGCCTAGTTTATCTCCTATTGCCTAAAAATACCATCACACCAACAAGGAAGAGGGGGAAATTGCATCTAATTCACACAGGTATTGATGAAATTTCCATCAGTGGATTAAATTCCAAAGTCCAATGGGTGAGGAACAAGCCTTTGACCCATGAAATAAGGACTTGACTTATAGATCCGGTTTTTATTTTTTTGGTTCTAAAAAAGAAATGCATAATGCCAATTTCCACAATAGAGAATACTCAAGGGTTCATGATTTTCCTAGTTGTCAGAAACCCAATCTTTAATGGCTTCATAGCTTGGCCACAAGCCATTAAACTTTCCCAATTACATTTTTCCCTTCAAAATAACCACATTTTGTTTTGTTGGGGAGGAAAACCCCAGATCCAAAGAAGGAATAATTTTTGTCTTCTTCACAAATTTATTTGGGACACTCTGTGCTTCCACGAGGAAAGGGTCGCACCGACAAGGTAAACAATCAAGTCATTAGCCTCAAAGCAAAAGACCAACGACCTTAAGAACTTGAGTAGGTTGATTACAAATGCATTAGCGAAGAACATCTTCATGGCAATTGCTTCATATTAGCAAGGAATAATATGGTGGCACGATTCAGTTTTTTGCTGTGCCTGCAATTGCAAGGATTGGTCGAGATTATGTAGAGTGTCGAACTTCATTGCAAGAAGATCCCTGCATCAATAAACATTCTATTTAAAAAGTCGCTTGGTAGATTCAAGATTAAGATGGATCTAGTATGATTATATAAATTCTTCCTCCAATTCAATTATCATAAGTTAATAATTTTATGTGATTGATTGGAAATTTGACCATACAACTTTGCCACTAAAGGTTTTAGTCCATTTGAAGAAAATCCAAACATTGAAATTTAAAAAAATGAGTAGATCGAGATGGAACTTAGCTCATGAACATGCAAATTCAATAAAAAAAAAAGTTATGTTTATCCACTTATTAAGTCATTGACAACAACAATAAAACAATAAAACCACATCTAATGATACTTATCCTCAATAATCAATCATTATGTAGATAAGGTAACTTCTAGTGAATTATATTTAAATGTAATTCCCACCCTATACACATAAAAATATATAACCATTTTCCTACCCACATAAAAACATATAACCATTTTCCTATCGCCCAACCATACAAATAAACCCATTTTAAGAATAATATCACCATACAAATAAAACACCTCTTTTAACCTCCACTACTCTTGTCCATAATAAAATAACAGTGTCATTATAAACCATATTTAAAGAAACTTCCACATTAATACTAACAACCTAGACAATATTGAACAATTTTTCACCAACAAAAGACCATATAAGCTTACATAAGCAAAAATTAGTTTCAACCTTTCTAATAATCGGAGTTTTGTTGAACAACATCTTCATTTCGACTCGACTTGGAGCCAATCTAATCGGAGTTTTGTTGCGCAACATTTGCCTTGCACTTGGAGCCAATCAAGTCATCATCAGGAAGACATCACCATGTTTCAACCTCAACGCATGCGAAGGAGGAAGAGCCCATGAAATCATACCCTCTAGTTTTCCAAATTTCACGTTTTAACAAATTTAACAGTAACATGAGCCATGCCCCTCGAATCCTCGGGATGTCATATCAACGAACTTCTCGCTTTCCCAACTTTACTTTTCAACAAATTTAACATGGCTACACTGCTCGCCGTATCATATAAACGAACTTCTCGTTATCACTGTGCCGAGGAACACGTGACAGGCTTTAATTAGCCAAGGGACAGGCTCCAGCATGGCGCTAGCTGATGACGTGGACTACAGTGAGATAGTGTTTCACGTAAACTGTGGGTTTCTCCAACTTGTTATTTATTTGCATTTTTTCCGCAAAACCTTTGAGAGCCAGAGAAGCCGGTCAGTGCTTGATATTTAAAGAATAAAGAGGGTTTCCATTGACGGCCGTCTCTGAAAATAAATGATACTCCGTCGTTACTGTAGCGAAGGCTGTCCCAATGACAGGCAAGCGAAAAAATGTAAGTATTGCGAAGCCCTGCAACTCTACACCACCAGTAAACAAAATAACGAACGTTTTAATTTCATAGAAATGGCTGAAAACCACATTGATTTGGTTAAAATTGAGAGTTTATTCAGTTTTATCTGTGATTTTAAGGCTTTGCTGGTTTTATGTATTCCTTATGTGAAACCCTTGAAACAAAACATGGATGTTACGATTTCTGTATTATCTTTGCAAGGGTTCTGTAAATCTGCGCGTCCCACTTGCTTGCAACATAATTCGCAATGTTCGTTGCATTTTGATTTTTAGGGTTCGTTTAATAGTCTGCTATGATTTATCGGCTGTTTCTTATAGATTTTTAATTTAAATTCTAGCAATAAGACGTCAGATCCTTCATGCAAGTAACGGCATTGTAAGGAGGCCCAAATAATTAAATGAATTATCTAAGCACCGGTTTGCACAATTCTTCAAGGCAGTGCGAATTTCAAAAGTATTTCCCGATGAATTAAATTGGAATATTTAATTGTAAAATATTTTACATAGGAGCACAGATCTTAATGAAAGTTAGATTGAGGGAGGGTCATTAAAATTGGCGAGGATGGATCTATGCTGGTTTAGAAAGGAAGTAAGGCACGTCATCCAATCAAAATTAGTCTGCCTTATGTCGTAAGAACCGCTTTGGATTGAAAACTTTAAAGGCCTTTATTAGTTTACCTCGTATTGCTAGGGTTGCTTGATATAATTGGGGTTGTCAGGGTTGATTGATAGCATCCGTCTTGGGGACGGCAACTTGGTTAAGCTTTGATGTAATTTGACAAGTAGTGGGCAACTTTACATATGTGTTCCATAGAATCTAGTGTGAAGTGGGAAGTGTCTCGGCTAAGTGTCACGTTAATTGAATGAGCAATGGTATGTCGCTCTTATCTAAAGCAGCAGTTAAATCAGGCCAATTTATAAAATGTATCTGAATTTGTCGAGAACTGGGAAGTGGCACTAAAAGGTTTTGTTTTTTGCTCTAAAAACTGGCATTCTCATTTCCACTGCATTTTGGAATTATTCCCTCAGCTCCCTGTTGCCGTTCTTCAAATATTTTTTCTTCTGGGGCCTGCTCAAATAAGGATGTTTTTTTTTCATGAAATGTGCTTGGTATGTTGTTTTGTGCATGGCTATTGACAATTCACTGTAACAGCTATGAAGTAACCTTGGGCGTGAAAGGGTGAAACTGAGAAGTTCCACAATTGTGGAGTGCGCTAGTTCTGGAGAATACTTAGTAGAGTTTTAGCCAGAATAGATGCGTGGCTAAGTTGCTTCTGGCCAGGGTAACAGTTATGGGCATGACACTTTTTGAAACAAAGGAGGGAGAAATAGATCAAGGGTATAAAGTTACACAGACACAGACACACACATACAAAAAGGATTATGTGAATTGGCAATTATTCAGATTCAAATAATCAAATCATCCAATCATTCATGAATTGACATTCAACATTCATCAAATATCAGAGAAACTTAATCATTTTTATTGATAACTTGAGTCTTTAACCATGTACAAATTGCACAAGGCCATTAAAAAAAATGAAAAAGCAACATAGCTGAGTGATAAAGGATCTAATACTTCTGTCTCTGGCAGCTGCATTATCATCATTGATTAGGTCCTCCATCACCAAGCTCTTCAAGTGATCACTGCTCTCAAGCATAGCCTCTTCTCTTTGGACTGTAACTGCAGGCAGCTTGAGAAGACCATCTGGTTGTGGCTCCTCATCCACACATGTAACATCATCTGTCTAGTGGGCTACCTCTTGGAAGGTCCTTCTTTGTACTCCTCATTACAAGAGAAGGCACTTGCTACTAGTAAGAGTAACCACCTACAACTCTGGAGCTTTGTGTACCATGAAGCTGCCAATGATCAATTGTATCCTTGTTTTTACACCTATCTTTTATTGCATCATAAGAGCCAACTACACCTCATCCTTGTGAAGTTACGCAAACTAAGTACATGTATCGGTGCCCTATGTAGAACCATTACATTCTTAACAACATTCAAGAGTCCTTTCACCATCTCCCTATTGTGGGAAGGGGGCCTCTTTGTTGTCTCGTGATCATACCAATTTGGATTTATGACATAAGTGCCATATAAAGTGGGGTATTCAACTTATTCCACCACCAATGTTTTCAACTGTTGGTACAAGATGGGATCTCTCTTATCTGTAGATTGTGATTGATTGAATCTTCTTAAACAGTTGATGTTTTCATAAATCTCACCCAAACATAGGTTGTTTATATTCACATTGTGCAGCATATCACATTCACATACTACAAACTCTACAACGAATTTAACACATGGCCAAAAATTATTGTTTAAAATCATATGCCTTGCTTTGATGGCTATCTTTGGGGAAGATTACTTCCACAATTTCCATATTTCACTAACAATTGTGAAAGATAAAGCCCCCTACACCTCAAATAGCCTCTGTAAAAGAATGTAGTAAGTGCAAATCTCATGTCAGCTGGTTTAACCCAATGTTATCATAACTGAACCAGTCATCGAACCGGTTGACCCCACGAATTGAGAACCGATCCAGAATTGGACTGGAACTAGAAAAAAATTGAACAAAAAACCGGTTGACGAAAAAATACTTGAATTTTTAAAAATTTAAAGAAAAAATGTATATATTCATGTACATCCATATGAATCCAAATTAGTTATACACAAATATGCAAAATTTTATTTTATTTTATTATTTATTTATTTATTTTTTTGTTGTTTGTTTGTTTACAGCAAGAGTGCATATAACAAAAAGTAGCAATTAGTGCAATACATCTCTGGACCAAAATTACATCAACAAAGAGGCTATAAATGGCCTATAGCATAAAAAAAAGATCATGCCACAACAAATACCTACGTATCATCAAAATCATTGCCTCTATTGGGATCCTCATTGTCAATATCACCCTCTAAGCATTGAAATAAGATAGAGAAAGCTTAACACTTTGAATTGATATTTTGTTTGAGTGATGGGTACATTTATATTAAGTTCATGATAGAGGAGTTCACCACTCGATGATGCTAACATGAAGGTACATAGAGGGATTGGTGCTTTTGATTAAATGTTAGTTCCGTACCCTCATGCGTGACAAAATCCAATGAAAACATTGCAATCCCCCCAATCCTGAAATCTTAAAAATTGTTAAGTCTACAGGATTTTGAGTGGGATCTAAAATTCTACTTTCTCCATATGAAATTCAGTGAGGTTGGAACTTGGAACCACTCAAACATCCTGAAATAGTTAATGGTAATGTTAAAAATTTAAGTAAAAGGATAGAATTTAACGTCACCATTAATTACATATCATCTGTAGGGACCTAGGGTTGAATATTGGTTTGCAACAGTCATAAATCGTTGTTCTTTTTAAAAAATTTCAGTTCGGAGGGTCATTGGTTACATTGTATTAAACTAGCCAATTTGGTGAAAAAGGGTGGTTTGGTATCGAACCGGCCGTTTCTAGTTTTGTGTAGGCAGCAAAATGGTCAGATTGGCCGGTTCCACTGGTTTAATGAGCCCAACTTTGGCAAACATTGTAGCTTCATAATTGTTGAGTCTATTTTTCTTCCATGTTGTCACACTCCCACCGACTATTTGCTATCAACACTTAGTTCATGAAGAGCAAACATGCCCCAGGTGGGATTTGAACTTCCCAATTAATACTTAGCTCTTGAGGAGTGAACATGTCACAAGTGGGATTTGAACCTAGGTGTGGAGGATAAAAACTTTTACTCTCTACTACTCGAGCTAGACCCAATTGACAAATGTCAAGCCTATTTGCATGTGTGAGGGTACATGTAAAGCGCGAGTTACATGATCATGGAATATTGAATAGGATTTATTTATTTATTTATCCTCGCTGTAAGCCATCATGCCTCATTTTTGGCACATTTTTCCCTATACTAGTGATATCTAAGCAGAGATGAATGGTATTGGGAGTAGCAAAGATGTAAAGGGACAAAACTGTGAAAATTTGGATGCCCAAATTCCGATTGCAACAACTGATTACGTTTCTCCTATTCATTAATTACTGAACAAAATTATTTACGGTTTCCTACAGGAAACACTGAAACGAATACACTGTAGCCTTCACCATTTAAATAAATTGCGGAAACAAGAAACTGAACAAGAAAGAAATACAACACATCTACACAATTATTTTTGGACAAATGTCCCCAAAAAAACCTAATGTGCGAAAATTGGTGCAACAACTCTAAGAGTTTTAATATTATGCAATTGTAATTTCTGAATACAATCTCTGGATGCCTTCCCGACAATCCAGTCACAGAGAATATCATTGACAGAGAGATAAGTGAGGTTACCTCACACTATCATTGGAAATCCTGGCTAATCCAACCACTGAATGCACTGCCCCTGGTTGCCTCTGTGTAGTCACTGAGTCAGCGCAACGTCACACCCTCTGGGGACAACGTCACTTCTTCGGTTGATTGATTTGCTGCCCAGGGACTTCGATTTGCATCTCCCGGTCTCACACCCCAGTTTCCGGCTTCTGCAATCGATTCCTTCAAAAAATTTTCGGATTCCCTCTTGGCTTCTGCGCTTGCTATTGCCTCTGCATGGTCCTGTGTGGCTCTGCATCAACCTCTCTGGCTCTGCACTGCCTCTGCTGAATCTCTCTCTTCCTTGTTGAGTATTCTCCGATCGGGAAAGATTTCCCTTCGGATACTATTCCTGCCCCTCGTTCCAAAAGATCACTTTCAAAAAATCTTTGTGGCAGCTACTCTGCTTCAGAAAATCAAACTTCTGATCTCCCCTCTGTGTGTTCTCCAAGTGCCCATCGATGTGCTTCTTATAATCCTCCAGTTGTGAACCAATGGCCTGGATTAGATTCTAATCAATGACTTAGATCATTTGGATTCGATCTCTGTCTTCTTCTAGAAGTTTCACCGACAATTTAGATTAATACCCCATTAATTATTTTAATTTCCGAAGTTTAGACTTAGGGACCCATTATAAATAATTAATTATTTTAATAAAATTGTCTCAGGGTGGAATTTCCCAAAATGATTTATGGCTATTGGAGAATGCATGTGGCTAAGCCTCCCTGCAAATTTTGAGACTTAGAGCACATCCGATGCTACCAGAAATCAACAAAAACAAACAACTAGAGAGATGGATCACCCAAATCGGGGCTCATCCTCAAGGCGACCCTTTTTTCCTTTCTTTTTTAAAATCTTGGCCTAACTTTTCGAAGGCAGTTCGATCAAAGCGATCTGTAAATTATCATTATGCGTTGAGGGAGATTCCTTATCCGATTTTGAAGAAACATTACTATTCAATATGTTTGTGCTTGTTGAAGGAGCATGGTCCATGCCAGGAGCCGTTGAGCCGTGGATATTGTTCTCCAGATGTATTTCATCATCAACTTATTCATCATCCTTGTCCGACATAGAGGAGACCTTGCCATCCATAGGAGGACGGTTGCATGCCTCTAACTTTTAGATATGGAATTGTGGATGTTCTGCCTCTGTTGAGAATTAAATACTAGACATGAATTTTGAAGTGGCTTGTTTGATGACAAAAGCGGCAACGAAAAACAGTATTCTCATAATCCAAAGCATGTGTCCAATGAAAATCTCCGAGTTTTAAATTGATTTGATCTGGCAGCCCTTTACTAATGTCAATTTCAACACAAATTCATCCATAGGTGTATACACCAAGCTTCCCACGAGAGGCATCAATATTAACATAACGTCCCAGAGTGTCTCCAATGCCCTAAAAGACTGTATAGTCTCACAAGTTAGCTAGCAGATTAGGAAGCCTGATCCATATTGACATCTTTGTAATGACAGCTGTGGATGGTTCAAAGTCTGGGAACAAAGGGGTAAAAGACACTCCAACATTGCCCCAAATCCAGGTCCCTTTAGATAAAGCTTTCTGATAGTCTCCTGGTTCCCCAAATAACACAATAAAAAAACCGCTTGAGCAGAAAACACCCTTGCAATCTTTAGTTCATATGGTATGGATCCATTGGTAGAGATCAACCGTGCAGGGCTAGAAGCCATTAAATTGACAAATTAGGGCTGCCTCTGAATATGCCTGATGAAGATCCTTCAGATCTGAGTGATAAATTTCTAGGGAAGGGGCTTCCTCTGATTTTTTCACTAAAAACGGCCCAGGAGTCATCTGGGTCTGATATGCATTATGGGGGTGGCATCTTTATATGAAAAAGTTCGAGAGGAGGAAGGCTTACCTCCAGTGCCCCCTTGTAGACGAAGAACCATGAAAACAGTGGCATCTTTACAAATGTTGTAAACTGAGAGAGGATCATCAACATCCAACTGCTTACCTTGAAAAAGCAGGCATTACATGCTCGAGGAAGTGCTCACTCAAAGCTCTAAATAAGACTTGAGATCTCAAACCAGATCTGAAGAGCAAACCCTAATGAGCAGTGACTGCCCGGAGGAGAGCTTGACAAAGATCTGATAACAAGTTGGTGAATCTGGTACACGGTCTCTGGGCAACATATCTGCGAGTGTAAAGGAAAAAAGTTAAAACCCTTGCGGAGATAGTCCGGGCCGCCATGAATGTTTCTGAAAACTTTTCATTATATACAGATCCTGAAAACCCAAGCTAGCAAACATAGGATTTTGCAAAACTTATATTATTTGCATCTTTTATTTTTCTCTATCGTGCTTGGTGGGGATTTTGTAGCAGAAGAACACCTTGTGAACAGGCTATTTAATATTCAAAAAATAGATATGCAGCTTTGGATCGCTTTCCATGAAACTGTGAACAACTATAGCTGTAAGCTAAAGCTTTTTATCAAATGAAACTGGTCAGTAAAGAATCATGTTTCTTTTTAACATGGACTGAGAATGGTAAAATGGCATGTGGCCTAATGTGTCCTGTTGCAAAAATTTGGTACAGGCAAGGTTTTTTTGAGTAAGCTAATCTCATAGCAAATGGACCCTCTTTTCCAGTCACAACTGTGGTAGGAATTTGGCAGAAATTTCAGGCATGAGCAGAGTTATACCATGATCCAAGGCCTGTTCATGGTGGAACAGTGCCATTAGGGGGTGTAGCCCCCAATTCTCAACCGAACCCATATTGTTGAAGAATCGATGAGAGTTCCAGATCAATGAGAACTCTTCCTGTATTGCTGGATTCTGGCAACTATAGGGAAGTTTGTTACAAGATTTAGATGGGTCCATTTTCTGAATGTTTTGTAACTGCTCAAACATTATTAAAGGTGTGAACTTAGCCACTAATGACAATTGTTTCTGTATGAGTTAATTATGGTCATGACAGAATTACAAATCAATTCACTGCATTATCACATGGAACCATTTTGAGAAGGTTGTGCAGCGTCCATTTAAGATGGTCATACAATTTCAAGTTAGTGTGTTCAGTTACAATTTATTGGGTTTTCTACTCTTTGGGAATTGGATAGTTAAAGAACTACGAGGTTTATGTGAACTACTCTCTTTTTTTTGGTGTAGTATGTGTGAACTACACTTCTTTTTTTGTAGGATGTTTCAGCTGGACTACCCGTAATCAAAGTCAGGTCCCATCAAAATTTTGCATTCATATAATATTGATCTGAATATTGAATTAGAGAAATACGACTTGTGTTTTTAATATCCAGTTTTCTTTTTAGTTGAATGAAAGTTGCTCACATGTGTTTTTGTTAGTGCTTTTCCCATTTAAATCTGTGAGCAATTAAAGCATGTTTTTTTATTTGATTAATTGATATATTATACATGTATTAGCTTGTGTCATGAAGAATGACGATAAAGATTATACATTGTACAAAGATATGTCAGTATTGATTAATTTACTTTGTTGGAGCAGGAGACATGGCATTCAACTAGTATTCAATACATTGAACTTCTACAAGGACATCTTTGACAGGAGTGGTTGTCAAGCTTAACCTCCTAAGGACATGTTTATGGTTGTTATCATTACAGAATACTGCAAGAAATTAAGATTTCTGTCCTCTGTTTCATGTGCTTGCATGGGGTCGGTATTCTACAATGATTAAAAGATTATGATAACAAGAATTTGATTTAATATTTTTCCTCCACTGCAATAACGTGAGATAATAATAGTTAAATTTTAGTTTTGGTGCACAATTTTGGTCACTTAACTGGCTTTCCATCATTAAAGCACTACTAGGCATTAAGGTCCATTTGTTTTCATTCTCATTAATATTATTTTCAAACAGAGCAGTGGTTGTGTTGGAGGATGTGCTAAACCCCCACCAGGCACCACTGTAGAAAGATCTTCAAGAAGGCATCCATCGAGAAGGGGAGTGAGTGGACTGTTTCTGGTGAAAAAGAACTGGTGGTCTTCTAGCCCAGACGATATGGAAAACAGTGTGAACAATTCCCATTCAATGCGAAGGAATCCATCAGTTGGCAGCACGAGCCAAGCTGATGAAACACAGTTGACAAATGACAGTACAAACAGTACTACTTTTGTAAATCATGGTATGTATGTATTTCAGCTTGCATATATGTTATAAAGGTTATATAATAGAATGCCATTCTGGATGATTTTTCTTTCGTAGTTAAATAGTACTTAATTAATTGATCTTAGCATAAGAAGCTCATGCAAAATATTACATAATTAATTCCTCTTAGCATGTGGCAAATAGGAAAATTATAAGTTGTTCAAGCATATGTATTTCATGTTTGCCTTTAATACGCAGAACTAAAATGGTCAATAACCCTAGTTGCACAGGAACATCTCTGGGGAGTTGGGAAACCCATTCCTGCTCTTTCTCAAGTTCTAGGATCTTTGAAGCTTGTAGGAAATGTTCCAAAAGCACAGTGGATGGTTCTGTGAGTTTGGCAGGGTAGCCAACATCAGCCAAGTTGGGTCCAGAAACTGCCAATTGTGATAATGTACCCTTATGAATATGCTTCTTTGTGGTTTGCACTCATCAAGTCCTAGTTGGGTCATTGAGTTACAAGCTTAATGGTTGTTTCTCCATTTTCCAGAGGTGTATGAAGTCCTTCATTTTAAT
Organism: Pinus taeda; assembly: GCA_000404065.3. Lineage (NCBI taxonomy): Eukaryota > Viridiplantae > Streptophyta > Pinopsida > Pinales > Pinaceae > Pinus > Pinus taeda. Next base: position 73,253 of record APFE030040847.1, on the reverse strand, counting down.
GGTTGTCGTCTCTTAAGTCTGTTGAATACCTTTGTTAGTTATATTTTTGTTCTGATTTGTTGTCAATGGCCCCATGTTGGTTTATGTTTTTGAAGAGACCAGGGTAGTGTAAAAAATTCTCTAGTGTTCCACAGGGACAGGTCTCCAAGGGTGGGGTGCACGGCACATGCACCTCATCCTTCCCACGCACTTGGGATGGAGTGACGTTTGGGGAAATATTTCCCCACATCCCCCTTTTGGGGAGACGTGGGGAGATGCAGGGGAAATGTTTCCCTAGTGTATGGGGACACTTTTCCCCAAAAGGGGTGTTTGTGGGTGTCCCCCCCTCAAAAAGGGCTAGGTTTCCCCCCTTAATTTTGCTTCAAATCAATGATTTATGAGTGGAGAAGCTTAATATTCAACCCTAGGGTCCTACTACTGCGATGTAATTAATGGTAATGTTTAAGTGACATTCTCCTTTATCTTTCATTTTCATCCTTTTACTTAAATTTTTAACATTACATTGAAATGATTCGGGATGTTTGAGAGTGGTTCCGACATCATTGGATTTCATATGGAGAAAGTAGAATTTTAGATGTCACTCAAAGTCCAACAAACTTAACATTCTTTCAGGATTTCAGGATTGCAATGTTTCCATTGGATTTTGTTACGTACGAGGGTATGGAATTAGTATTTAATCAAGAACACCAAGCCCTCTATGTACCTTAGATTGATCAATCTTTAATATTTTTGAGTTTTAGTTATATCAATTTACTATTCTAGTCTTTAGATTTTAGTATCTACAAAGTTTATTTTGCTTAGTACTAATTAGATGCAGATTCTAGAATGGTGAATAATAAATGATGAATATTGTTCAATGTATTTCGTTATTGAATCTCGTGGTCCATGGATGAATGATGTATGTATTAGTAAGAATGACGAGCATGGATCGATGTATTTCATTATTTAATTCAATTATGTATGGATAAAAAAAATGGACGTGCAAAATTTGTGGGCTCTGTTATAGAGGAAATTGCCAAAGAGCCTATCATCATCTATTGGGTGGCCGTCATTCTGGCATTAAGTCATGCATTTGTTCACATGAACAAAAAACTGAAATTGCTCGAGCTTATGAAGCTCACAACTTTAGAATCTAATCACTAGTACTCTTGTGAAGATAGACTTTACAGTTAAAACTTTAGGCTATGTTACATTGTTATAACTTAAAAGACATTATATTTAAACATCAAGCCTTTAACTGTTTAACTAGGTCATTAGAGAAATTTTGAGGTAAAAAAATGGGCCTCTACAACCAAAATCAACTTTACAAGAACTAGGATTCCAGATGATGATGTCAACCATAGGGGATGATTCACCATTTTTGGAGTAAAAAGATTAAAAGATAAAAAACTACTTTTCCAACTCGTAATTTCAACTTATCTCCTTATGGTTTTACTCAAATTTTGAGCGCGAGCACTCATTGGATGTGGAATTCAATTCCACATCCATGCAGTACCATGCAGTACCCATATTGCATAATTTCGATTGATCCTAGTATACAAAAAACGAGAAATACATGAAAAACATGATTGCAATCACGTTTTTTCATGTATTTCTCATTTTTCGTGTATCAAGGTCCATCGAACATATGCAACATGGGTACTACTTGGATGATGAATTGTTTTCTATATCCAACAAGTGCTCCCGCTCAAAATTTGAGTAAAACTGTAAGGAAATATATTGAAAATATGAGTTGAAAAAGTAGTTCTCCCCCCCTCTAAAATTTAATGTGATGCAATCTATTCTTATTTTATTATTTCCACTATTATTTTATAATATTCCCTATGAGGCCCATTTTAGACCTCAAAATTTCTCTAATGTGGATTCTATTTTTGATCAATGCATTTAAAATTCTAATTTAACTAGTTCAATGATTATTTCAATATGTTATGGTTATTCTTATCAGTCATGTTCATTGTTATGCATATGGTGAATTTGAATTCTCTATCTATATATATATATATATATATATATATCGTCCCTTGAAAATTTGTTGGTGTGCTCTAGCCGTCCTAGTAACTCGTCCCCCCGTCCTTGACGCCCCCTTGTCCCCACAACCAGTGATTATAACATGCGTAATTCACTGTGACATTTATGATTTCCACAGAACAAAAACATCTCCAAGCATGATGAAATGTTACAATTGTGCCACAAGCATATGGATGATATAGTTGCAATAACTGATTCATGAGTAGCATTGCACTAAATTGAACAGTCTACATTGATTTAAAAAATTCACACATACTTTTGTTGTGGTTGTGTCGTTTGGAAGCAAATTCCAACAAAACGCACTTCAATTAAAAATATTGTTAACATGGATAGGCTAGACATAAAACATCATCATACTATTAAAATTCTCCTAGTTAAGGTGCAGAAACATGTAATTTTATAATATCCCTCTAGGAAAAATTATCCTTAGGGGTGAAATTTTGGGCTAGGGTTTCAATGAGCGCATGACACGCTTGTATTTTATAGCAGTATTAAAATACTTTTTCAATCTTTAAAATGATGATGATTATTGAATGCGAGAGTAATGTAAACAAGAACAATTGATTTCACTAGCAACACTATAAGTAAGGCCAATTCAACAAGTACTTAAAACACTTACAAATCCACAACTTTTCCAATAACACAATGTAATTTTGAGACTCACAACTGCAGCCATCACACCAGCAGACCTTACGGCTATCCTATACTATTATTATAACCTTGAGTTTTCCCTTAGCTCCTCATTGTCAACCAGCTGCAACCTCATTCTTGAGTGGAATCCCTTGATCATTTGTTGCCTTGATTTGACCCTATATCAGCTCGCTGAAGGATAGCATTCTACTTTTGACAGCCTGCTACCCTTTTCCACCACAGATAACCAATGACTGCCCCTCTTCCAACCTTCGTTGCCTCAAAACCAGGCTCTAGATCTTGTTTGCCTTAGAAAGTGGGTTCACTGCCTCAGAGGGATTGATCCCAACTCGACTATCTCAAACAAGATGATTTGTTGTCTCAGTGGGATTGATCCCAACCCTCTCTGCTTCAAAAAAACCTTCGCTGCCATAGGAAACTGGTTCGTTGTCTCTAGGAGGACCTTAGTTACCCTAGAAAACCAATCTGCAACATCTGGAAGACTTTGTTGCCCAGAAAAGTAATTCACTGCCACATATGGATAAGTCACAACCTTTTCTGTCCCAAAAAGTTATGCTCAGTAAGAGTTCCGTCTTATACCTAGAAAGATTTGAGAGTTGGCTAGGGTGGAATCTTTCACCACTGAAACCAATAAGAGAAAAAGGGGTCTTAAAACCCTCCAAGTGCCTCGACCCAAAATCAGAAAGAACAACAATCCATGATGAGCATAATGAATCTCCTCTCTCCTTTTAATAGATTCTCTTTGGGGTTTTTCTCTCCTCATCTCTATATTGAGTGACTAACAAGTTTCCCTCTAATTGCCCCAAATTAACTATTATTATCTAGTGTTACCTAAGTAACATTAAATAACAATTTCCCCCTTTTCATATGACTATAGGCTATGGTGTTAAATAGGTTACTATGTCCTCCCTTGGGCAATTAGTTTGAGGACAGTATAGGTGCCCCTGCCCCCCCCACCCCCCTTGCTCGACATTGCTTGTTCTCAAGCAATTCAAATTTAGGTGCTGCATGATCTATTCTCCTTCCCATGTGGCATCCTCTTCAGGCAAATCCTTCCACTTGATAAGATATTTTGAGATTGTCCTCCCTCTCAGTCTTCTGTCTCGGGCAACCATGATAGCTTCTAGAATCAATACCAATTGCCCCTTCTTGTCCAAATGGGGTACTCAACTGAAGTAGTGATCTGTCGACTGACTACCTTCTTAAGGCATGATACATGTAAGACATTGTTGATTTTGCTTCCCTCTGACAATTCTAGCTGATATGCTACTTCACCAATTTGTCTGATTATTTTGTAAGGTCCATAAAATCTTGGTTTTAGCTTCTATGCATCTTTTTCTTGAGTGAAGACTCTTTATATGGTTGCAATCTAAGAAATCGGATTCGTCCTAAACCCTCTGCATGTCCCGAATTGGTTGAACCAGACACGATTCAATGGGACACATGTCCTCCGATTGTGTTCGATTGTGTCTCGATCGTGTTCGGTCGTATTTGGGGAACGAGTCCATCGTGTCTCATTTCTGGTGACACGTGTCCCTTGATTTGATCTGTCCCATAAAGGCCAGTTTTGGGTCATTTCTCCCTCACTTTTCTCTGTCTCTTTTGTTGTGGGTGTGTGGGAGCGAATAACTAAGGGTTTGGGAGAATTTTGGAGGTGATTCGTCTTATTTACAGGTAGAGGGATAGGTGGTTGAAGGGAAAGACAAAGATGTGGGATATCTTTCCTGATGATATGGGTTTGGACAACAGTGTTGAGTTGGCATTGGTCGACTTGGATCTTAATGAGCTAGTGCTAGAGCTTGTCACTTTTGGTGATGGTGATATTGTTGAGGGGTCATCCTCCACACCAACAAATGCAAATATGACATTGGATACAGAGGAGGAGGATGCAACAGAGGAGAGCAGTGGTGACCATGATGATGACAGTGATGCTGATTTTGATGATGATGATGATTGATGACTCATGAGCTACCTACTACCTTAAGGCTTGTAGTTGTTTTGTATTTGCTATTTTTGTTTGTCATTGGCATTGCTACTACCTATGTAACACATTTTGATTTTGATGACTTAATGAGAAAACTACAGTTTCTTGTCTTTCTCCTATTGGATCACTGATGAATCTGTCACAATTGTATTTGTATGCATAATGTTACTTTGTAAACCTTGCATCTAGATGATCTATGTTTGAATCAATGAATTTGTATCATGAATGAGAATTTGAGTAAGAAATATCTAATTTTTAGCATATAGGTATATTTAATAAAATACTATATAACGTGTCTTGTTCTGAGGGGTCAACGTGCTGGTAGCGAACACTTGAATCCTCGTGTCCCCATGTCTGGTGACTTAGGTTGCAATCCTAGGAAAACTAAATCTCCTATGTCAAAGCCTGTGCTCTACTCTGTTCCTATATGCATACATCTTTTGTTGGTTCTAGGTGATTTGCAGATTCTCCTTGAGGACCATAAAAATGTCTTGTCTTTCCTGTATCCAATTTATGGCTTTTGAAGCCCTGTTATTCCCAAAAGCCAAATCAACAAATGATGGAGCATCCTACCCATACAGTGCCCTAAATGGGGTCATCCTAATGGATGGATGATAAGTGGTGTTGTAGTAGTGCTCCCTAAAATGCAACCATTTGATCCATGCCTTCTACTGCCCTGACACATAGTTATGCAACCCCTTAACCCGTTTATTCACAATCTCTGTCTGGCCATTTGTTTGAGGATGATAATTGGTACTAGGGGTCAATTTAGCCAAAATGCATTGATAAACTTGCCAGCTTGATCATTAACTATATTTTTAGACAACCCATGGAGTTTAAATACCTCCTTGAAGAACAATTCCACCACTTGTGTTGCCTTATAATATGCTGAAATCACAAAGAAATTTGCGAACTTGGTCATGCTATCATATATCACGTAGATGCAACCAACGTTGCATGAAGTGGGGATGAAACAAGGACTTTTTTGGAAGCGGGGATGCAGAAGTGTCATTTTTCAAAAATCTAGGAAGCAAAGCGTCTTGGAAGCGTCTATTATATATATATTTTATATTTTTTTGCATTTATATTTAAAACAAACATCCCAAATACCAAATTAGTTGTAGAAGACATGGAAACATGCATATTTTTACATAAATCAAGATAGATATGGCATCCATGATTCCATTGTACATCAATGATTAATTATTCGAGCATCAACCATTTATATTCTAGTAATTACAAACATAAATCAAAATTTTAAGCATATTATAAAAAATAAAACATTTAAGCATATTATAAAACTTAAAACATAAAGCATATTATCTAGCAAGTGAGCAACTGTCAACATTAGTCATGTCCAAAATTCAAATAATAATGTTATAAAATAGGCCACTTGGTCATCGCCGAGACAAAAAGGTTCAAATTCACAACAAGCCTACAAGTCTAATGAGTAATTTATGATAAAAGTAGTAAATTGTGAATATATCTACTAATCTCTCCTCCTTCCACCATGAAGAGAACGTGGTTGTGGGCCTCCATGTGGTGGCAATGAAGAAGGTGATGCTTGTGGAAGTTGTGGGAGTGGGATTGAAACTGATGAAGATGAAGCCCCTGCTGTTGGTGTTGAACCATGGAACCTAGGAACCAAGGGACCAGATGGGTTTGGCAACTCAACTCGATCTTCATCATCCTGGAATTGCTTAAAAAATTCATACAAAAAAAACCATTAGTTAACAAAAAAAATTAAAAATAGGAATTAGAGAAATGCTTTATAAGCAAAATTCATACCATAATGGACATACCTGGAGAAGAGCATCCTCTAATTGCTCTAATCGCAACAGTCCATCCTCCAAATTGGGCTCCTCTGGATTCTTGTCCCACACCTTAAGGTCTTTATTATTCTTTGCATCATCACAGTAATGGGACAACAATTGCAAGTTGTAATGAACATAAACCAAGCTTTTTGCCCGGTCTAAACTCAACCTGTTCCTTTTAACTCTGTGGATGAAACAATAAGAGCCCCAACACCTCTCTGCAGAAGAAGTGTTTACCACCCGTGATAGCACCCGCAATGCCAAAGTCTGTAGAAGTGGAGAAGCACCTCGATGATGTTCCACCACTCAAGAGAAGAAAAACTCTCTCGATCTCTAATTGCATGAATCCTCCCAAATGGACCAGTGCTAAGCATATAGTTGCTCAACTATTTCCGTACAATGGCAGCCTCCTCATCATCATGGGCTAATTTACCCAATGTAATCATATATTTTTCTAGAACCTCTGGATCTAGGTCTGGTTTTCTCCTGCTCCCCCCAAGTCCCCCCCAAGTGTTGGTGTTGAAAGTCATGATGGATGATAGTATTTAGGTGTCAAAACATATGCTAATGCATGCAATGGAACATTCAACATTTCCCATCGGTTTTCCACCTCTGCACGAATATAATTGTACAAGGTGATATCTCTAGGCTCAACAATCTCTTTAATCTACCCCAAATGCTATCCATTTGCTCATACACCTCCCCAATTATTGGCCGATCTGAATTTGCAAACTTGATCATGTAATAAATTGGTTTGGTTATTTGCAAAACATATTTAACCTGTGACCAAAAGAACATTTCAAGAATAGTGTCCTTGGCTACATTAGCACCATCATTATTAGTGCTAATTTCCTCCCATGATTCAAAGGTCACCATATTAGTTAAAGCTTGTCTCACCTTCACTAGCCGCCTAAAGGTGAGGTAATAACTTGCAAATCTTGTTCCACTGCAACTTGGAGTAAGTGCCATAGAAGTAGTTTACCCTTCTATGCCTTGTGCTAAATTTAATGAGTTGCGTCCCTTTCTTGTAAAGCTCATTAATCCATTGACATTCTTTATGCTTCACAATATCATGCATCAAAAGGTTCAATGTGTGCACGAAGCACCCAGACCAAAAGATGTGTGGATGAGTATGCTCAATAACTTTTCCTGCTGCCTTACAATTTGCTGCATTATCTTTGATCACTTGAACCACATTATTCAAACCAACATCTTGATTGATTGCAAGAGGAGATTTGCAATGTTCTGGGAAGATGCACTGATGGAGGAGGAGTCATGACATGTAACAAATACTGCACCACTAGCAAAAACACCAAGAACATTTATCAAATCTTGGTTTCTAATATTTGTCCACCCATCTAATACAATGGATACCCCACAATCCTCCCACTCATTTGTAAAATGTGTCAAAGCTCTTTGAACCTTTGCTTTTTCTTTTTCTAATAACATTGTTCTAGCTTTCTCATAGTTGGGGGACTTTTATCCTTTTGGGGCTTCATTAATGGCCTTTACCATTGCATGCCAATAGGGAAAGTGAAGCATATTGAATGGTACACGGCAAGCACTAAGAAATCAGACTATCTTTCCATTCACATCATCCCTCCCAACAACATTCAAGAAATACCCTATTGTTCTTTTACCTCTAGAGCTTGCAAAAGTACCATGAGGAGATGAGCTACCAAATCTACAGGTTGTATTTGATTCAAACTGAGTTTTTTGTTTTGTGCTTTCTTGTTGTGCAACCTCCTCTATTTGGATGTATTTTCTTCTTTGTTCAACTGAAATGTTTGGGCAAATTTGTATCCTAACAACACCCTTTTTATCATCACTGTCCATCACCCCACAAAGATGCCTCCTAACATAGGTATATGAACCACTAAATGGTTTTCCTTCATGACAACCATGAGGGCACAAAAATTTGTAGCTTCCACCACCCTTTTCCCCTTCAAGTTTCATCACATAGTTCCACAAGGGTGTCAATGCAACTTCCCCTCCAGTGTTTCAGTGTTCCCTTCAGGTTCATCCCCTTCCTCCTCATTAAACATTGGGTCACTCATATGGGGACCACTATCCTCTTGTTCTTCTTTATTCCTAATCCCCCTTTCCATCATTAAAATCAAAAGTGGAATGATACATAGAAGGCAAAAGAACACCATCTTGGAATATGAATATAGGTGGTGGACAACTTGCAATTAAATGAGCAAGAAGAAAGAATTGAAAAGAGGAGAGGGAGGAGAAAATACAAAAAACAATGACAAAAAAATGAGGGAGTTTGGGATTTACACTACCTCTTTAGCTCTTGTAGATGTGAAGACCCCAAGCTCCTCTTCCTTCTCCTAGCTCCTCCTTCTTCATTCCTCCAAGCTCCTCTTCCTTCTCCTAGTTCCTCCTTCTTCACTCCTCCAAGCTCTCCTCTCTTTCTCCTCTCTTCTTCAAGCTCTCATAAAATAGATGTGAGCAAATGAGAGATGGAAGGGCCTTTTAATCCCTTCACTGCCCACCTTAACCCAACTTGGACCCACCCCTAACCAATAGCAAAGAAAAAAATAAAAAAAGGCGAATGAGTGGGCCACGCGACAGAAACGTTCGACTGCTTGTGGAAGCGGTTGCGATCCGTACGGATCCGGCCCTGAAGCGTGATGTTTCGTATGGCCGATCCGTCGACTGAAACACGGTTCAAAAATTCTGAAACGTTAATCGGTAGTACGGTTCCGATAGGGTATGCATCGTCTTTTCTGGCCTGATCTGTGTTTCAGAATTTCCGAACCGCGTTTCGGCCGGTGGATTACCCATGGATCCATACTGATCATGTTCCAGGCTTCTAATCTGGGGGGGGGGGACGTTTCGTGCAACACTGGATGCAACCCTTGCTCTGTACCTTGGGTAGACCTGTGATGAAGTCCATTGATATGCTCTCCCACTTTTGCTGTAAAATTGGCAAGGGCTATAGCAATCGCAAGAGGAGTATGCTTGGGCTTGTTCTGTTGGCAAGTCATGCACTCCCTTACGTGTTTGAACACATCATCCTTGAGGCCTTTCCAAGAAAAAATTTCTTGGACCTGCTTGTAAGTTTTGAAGAACCCTTGGTGTCTTGCTAGTGGTTCTTTCATGTAACTATTTTGTACCTGTCATCCTGGATGAGACAATCCATTAACTCACAAGCAAACTTGTTTTTGGAATATTTACCAAGAGGCAGGCTTTCCAATCTCCTGTGATCTCTATGAGTGAACACTCAACCAATTTCTTGCAAAATGCGTTAGCCATAATGTTCTTCTTGCTTTTCACGTCCTTAATATCAAAATCATAGGCGTGAATCTTACTTACCCATTTCTGCTGTATTTTATTCAAGTCCTTTTGCTCTAGGAAATGCCGTAAGTTGTTGTGATATGTTTTGACCACAAACTTGTCCCCTACCAAGCACTGTTTGAACTTTGTCAAAGCATGCATAATGGCAAGCATCTCTTTGTCGTAGATGGAATAGAATTTATCTGGATCCCCGAGTTTCTGGTTTTTGAAGGCTATCAGGTGTTTATTCTACATCAATATAGCTCCTATCCCCTCACCCAAAACATCACACGATAATATAAAGGCCTAGTTGAAGTCAGGAAATGCCAACACTGAGCATGAGCTCATCACCTCTTTGCGCTTGTTAAATGTCTTCTTAGACTCTATCCACTTGAACGCCCCTTTCTTCGTTAAGTCTGTCAGTGGTGCACCTAATTGAGAGAATCCCTTAATCAATCGCCTTTAATAGCTGCAAATCTCATAGAATCCTCGCAACTCAGTAAGGTTCCTAGGTGTGGGCCAATCCAGTATGGCCTGTATCTTCTCTTGACGTATCTGTACCACTTGCACATTGATTGCGTGGCTCAAAGAAAGGATATCGGTCGTCCCAAACTCACACTTTGATTCCTTGGCATAAAGTGACTGCTCCTTCATATAGCCAAAATCTCATCCAAATGTCCCAAATGCTCCTCCCATGTTTTACTCTATATGAGGAGGTCATCAAAGATTATTAGTAAGAACTTCCATAACCATTTGTTGAAGATGTGGTCCATGCATGATTGAAAGGTGGGCAGTGCATTGGTCAACCCAAATGGTATGATCAAGAATTCAAGATGCCCATAGTGGCACCTGAAGGCTGTCTTATGCACATCCTGCTCTCAGACTTGGATATGATGATAACCTGATCGAAGATCAATCTTCGAGAAATACACTGCTCCATGCAACTCATCCAACAACTCATTGATTTTGGGGATGGCGTACCTGTTTTTGATGGTCTTCTTGTTCAAGGCTCAGTGGTTAATGCACATCTGCTAGATACCATCCTTTTTCTTCACTAAAACCACTGATGAGGCAAATGGACTCGAACTAGGTCTGATGTTTCCCATGGCTAGCAGTTCCTTGATTGCCTTCTCTATCTCATCCTTGAATTTCTTCAGATGTTTGTAAGGGGTGGTGATCACTGGTTCAACCCCCTCCTATAGCCCTATGGTGTGCCCAGGTCTCCTTGGGGGAATCTCTCTAGAAACCTGGTCATGCTTATTCAGTAATCACTGGATATATGCATGATAATGTTGGTTGTTATCTGACGACTTCTGACTTGTAATTAGAGATTTTTCTACGCAAGCTACATTTCCACGCCTGAATATAGACTCCATTCTCTTAGCTGATACAGTTCAAGGAGCACCATTGGACATATCCCTAAGACTACTTTATTTCCATTGGAGGGGTTGAATCCCATCTCCATTACCTAGTAGTTCATTGAGAACTTCCCCAACGAGTATTACCGTTGGACCCCCAATACAACATTGGTGTTTGGAAGATGTACTACATAGAAGTCATCAACAAATGTGTAATTTCCTAGTGTCATGTTCAAGCGTGGAATCAACTCTATGCATGTCATGTTGTATCCATCAACCACCACAACGTTAAAGCCTTCAAAGTCTTCTATGGGGATACTTCTCTTTGCCACCAAGGTTGTATCGATGAAGTTGTGAGTTGCCCTGCCATCGACCAAAGCTGTGACTTGTTTTCCTTGTATGACCCCCTTGATTCTGAAGGTGTAGTGTCTAGGGACTCCGGAAAGAGTGGCAATAGTACAACCTTTATTTCCCGTACTAGGTTTGTCATCACCTTTAGCTTCCTCACGGGACTTCTCCCCCTCTGAACTACTAGGCTCACTACTTGGTTTTGGTGTTGTATCCTCTTCAATGTCGCTATCTGACATCACTTTGATATAATGGACCTTTCCCTTGCCTAAGCATCTGTGACCTGGTTTCCATGGTTCCTTGCAAGTGAAGTAGGGTTTCTTCCTTCTCAGCGTGCTCCGAGTCTCATTATCCAACTTGTCCTCTTTAGCCCACTCTTTCTGAAATGGCTTCTGATCTCACTTCCTTCGAGGGATTAGTGGTTTGGATGGAAATTTAGCTTAAGGTATTGCATTTTCCATGTCATGCATCTTGGTGACGACGTCTTGTAAAGTGGTGGGTTTGAAGTCCTTGACCCACCCACGTAGGGGTTCAGCTAAACCTTCTGTGAAGAGCATGATTAGCCTCTTGCTCAAATATGTCTGTCACCACTACAACTTCTCATTGAAATTCTAAAATGTAGGCATTTGGTGTTTTGATTTGCTTTAGCTTTGCTAGCTCCTGAAAGCGTATCTTCGGATCTTTCTTAGTCAAACCTGTCTATCAATCTTTGCATGAAGTCCATTTAAGAAGTAATGCTTGAATGTCCTAGGGTGACCAATCTGTGTTACCACCATTCATGAGCTTCTCCTTCCAAATGCAAGGTGGCAAATTTGATGGCCTCTACTTCCAACATTGGGTTAAGTTGGAATTAAGTGTCTAACTTTTGTTCCCAAGACCTTGCCAAGTATTTGGATGACCCATTGATGGAGGGGATGAGCAATTTCCCAATCTTGCACAATAGATCATAGTTTTGCAGCATGCCCCTAATATGATCCCTGGGCCTATTTCTGTACTTAATGTTACTGAATTCCTTAAATGTCATAACTGCTTGAACATCCGCTCCAAGTGACACGTACTCTTGGAAATATTTTGAAAAATCTCTAGTTTGTTCTGTAGGTCCTTGGTTTATTGCTCCCTAACCATCTAGAAATTGGGGTAATAGAATTCTAGGGTTCCTCTTATTGGTTTCCCTTGTGTTAGTTTATGCAAAGATGTTAAGAGGACGAAGATTATGGCTGTTTCTTCCTTCTGCTGAACTCTTGCTGCATTCATTAGATCCATTAGCAGCATTGTTACTGCATTATTCAAATTTGCTACAATCTTGGTTGAACATTTGGGCCATCTGCAATTGCCCTTGTGCCATCAGTTGAGCCATTTTCTATTGCCCTTATGCCATTTGTTGAGCTATTTGCTGTTGCGCTCTTGCTAACTCCCCTAGATGTCAAAGGGGTTAATTTCTAGAGGCTACTCTTCCTTGTCTTCCATGATTGAACTGTAGGTGCCCTTATTTTTCTTGATTTCAACATTTTCCCTATCCTCTGAGAGCATCCAAAGCTCATATTCTCACAAGTTGGCAGGTTGCATAGCTTTGATACTACTATAATACCCCTCTTGGAAAAGGTACCCTCACGGGTGAAATTCTGGGTTAGGGTTTCAATGAGCACATGACAATTGTATTTCATAGTAGTATTACAATACTTCTTCAATCATTAAAACAATGATGATTATTGAATGCACAAATAGTGTCAACAAGAACAATTGATTTCACTAGCAACACTATAAGTATGCCCAATCCAACAAGTACTTAACAACTTACAAATCCACAATTTTTCCAATAACACAATGTAGTTTCTAGACTCACAATTGTAGCTATACACTAGTAGACCTTACTGCTATTATATACTGTTATTTTGACCTTGATTTCTCCCTTAGCTCCTCGTTGTCAACGAGCCGTAGCCTCAGATTCTTGAGTGGAATCCCTTGGTCACTTGTTGTCTTGAGTTTGACCCTATATCAACTCTTTGTAGGATAACATTCAACTTTTGGCAGCCTGTTACCCTTTTCCACCATAGATAACCAGTTGCTGCATTTCTTCCAACATTCATTGCCTTAGAACTAGGTTCTAGACCTTGTTTGCCTCAAAAGGTGGGCTCATTGCCTCAAGGGGATTGATCTTAGCCTCTCTGTCTTAAACAAGATGATTTGTTGTCTCAGGGGGATTGACCTCGACTCTAGCTGCCCTAAAAAAACCTTTGCTGCCATAGGAAACCAATCCATTATCTTTAGGAGGACCTTCGTTGCCCTAGAAAACAAGTCCACAACCTTAGGAAGACTTCACTGCCCAAAAAAGTAATTCACTGCCATAGATAGATAAGTCACAACCCGTTTTGCTTGCTCAAAAAATTATGGTCAGTTAGAATTCGGTCTTGTAGCTAGAAAGAGAGGAGGATTGGCTAGGGCAGAATCTTTCACCATTGTGAAACCAATAAGAGAAAAGGGGTCTTAAAACCCTCCAAGAGCCTCAACCCAAAATCAGAAAGAACAAGAATCCATGATGATTATAATGAATCTCCTTTATCCTCTTTATAGATTCTCTTTGGGGTTTTGCCTCCTAATTCCAATTTTGAGTGACTAGCAAGTTTCCCTCCATTTGTCCCAAATTAACTATTATTATCTAATATTACCTAAGCAACATTAAATAATGATTTGCCCCTTTTCAAATGACTATATCGTACTAGGTTAAATAGGCTAGTGATCTTACATTGCTCTGATGGCCGTCACTTTAGAATGAAGACCAGAAAGCTTAAGCACTAGTGAAAAAAAATCGATTCCTAATTGATGGTTGAGAGTTTAGAATCATCCCAAAAGAAAATCAAAATAAAGATGAAAATGGGACTATTTGTAAGATTCATGTGAGTTAAGAACAAGATAATAAGATGAGATGAATTATTTCATGCCCAAATAGTAACCACAATAAGTAGGTCAATGGGACTGGAAAGTACATCTGTGTAAATTCATTGTGGGAGTGCAAAAGCAATTCTTAGTGCTAGTCTATCTACAATAGAAATAGATAACATAGTACATAGTTAGAATTACACAAGAAGTGCAAAAATGAAACCATGATAAGGAGAAAGGATGTCAAGGTGTGAAAAAATCTATGATGCACTTGGGATGTGTCCCCCCTAAAGAAACCTTGTGTATGTTGAAAATGTAGCGAGAAAGGTCTTTTGGCTTGTGCCTTAGCTAGTGAAGACCTCGGGTTGCCCTCATGAGTTAGACTTCAGTTAGGATGAGTATTTCCATTTTTCGGGAATAATCATCTAGAGTTCATGCATAGTGTTGGAGCTCTAGTTACGTGGAGTCTTCTTCAATTTAACTACATGATTTGTTGGCAATTACGAGTTCAGTTTAGGATGAGTTGGGATGTCAGTTATTGATTGAAGGAAGGACGAGTTATAACTCTAGTGATGATTGGAGAGAGAACTAATTCGATTCAATTAACTTGTCAATCACAACTCAAGTTCTAAATTTGTACTTGCCTAATTTATCATGGATTGAATCAATAAAGAGAAGGACAAAGGCACAAGGAATTATGAAGTTTTGTGCACAAAGGTTTGTGTGACAAGGCAGAGCTCACAAGTTGTGAGAGAGCCTTGTTTGTGGAGAGCGCAGAGAGCTCGTGTCCCAAGTAATATGAGATCACAAGTGCGCTAGGATTTAGGAGTTGGGCTCAAGGGACAACTAGGCGAGTCTAGGCTAGATCAACAAGAGAACAACTATGTTCTCAAGAGACAAATTGTTTTGTGTTCGATCTATTTGCTCAGTCAATAAATACCACATCAAGCAGAGGGTTTTCCTAGTTGGGTTCCCTAAAAATATATTGTGTTATTGTGTGGCTATGTCCTTTATCTCTGTGATTATTCCACTGCTGATGGATCGTAGGGAAATTTTGTGTCTTGATGAAAAGAAACTAGTTTTTAGGTTTCAGATTGTTCATTGTAGTAGTTGTAGAATTTCGTGGAATTTTTACATTGTATCAGAGCAAATATCAGTATAAAGACCAACACCAGATTGACCAGTTAATGAAGAGCGTAGATCAAGCAGAAGGCTTGTGTTAGAGATTTTTTTTAGGGTTGAGAGGAATTTTTCTTTTCTCACGAGCAATTTTTTTTAAATTTTTTATCAAGTTGAAAGAAAAAGAGACGAAAATAGAAATAAAGAGCTCATTTTTTTTGAAAAACAAAAATAAATAAATAATTAAAAGCGGCTAGTGGCTGACACCCCAGCTGCTGCCATGTAGCTAGCAACCACTAGAATGACAGAGAAAACAAGACCAACAGTGTAGGGAGTTGAGCGACGGGCCAATCGTAGAAGTTAGCGGGAGACAAGGAAACCAAGTCAGGGCTTGGAGGCAGAGGGACGAACCAACGATTGGATGCCACAGATGTATAGAGATTGAAACAACGTGGAGGATTGGAGGGCCGTTGGGCCACGAAAAATCTAGCACATGCTGACACGATCATGACATGAGAAAATTGGACCACAGCGATAGAGCAGTTAGTTGTCGCATGGGCACATGTGGTTGTTTGGGCCAACAAAAGTGCCAAGGTTGCAGGTTGACATGTGTGGCAAGCTATCAGTTAGAACACGGACCAAGGAGTTGGTGGCAGAACATGGGCACAAGGAACGACAAGACTGCGGAAGATAGCCACGAGCAAGTTATGTTGCAGTGGCGACCAAAAGTTGCAAAGCCAACAGACTAGTAGGTAGGCCCGCTATGGAAGAACGACCTTGGGGGCTTGGAAATTTGTGGCAGGCAGATGTAGACAAGATCACAAAGGCTGTATTTTGCGTCGAGTTGATAGTCCACGAAGGTCAAGGGTCAAGTCGTCAAGTGGACAGGAGGTGTAGGTTAGGGTCTGCAGTTGGAAAGCAGTAGGTTGAAGCCACTAGTTGAGGTAGGTATGTTGTGTCTAATGGTCGAGGTCTGTAGTCAAGGATGCAAGGAGAGCTAGCGAATGAGCAGACATGGACAATCGAGGACCAAGAGCATAAAGATGAGTTTTTTTTGGTTAGCTAGGAGTTAATTAAAAAAATGCTGCTACTTTTGAAGTGTTTAGGCAACACACGATTTCTAGGTAGCTAGCAAGGAGGCTCCAGACAACTGTGGGAAATGTGAAGGAAGGTTTGGGTAGCAGGAAGAAGGTTCGAGTAGCAAGCAACAGGCTCGAGTAGCAAGCTTGGGCAACATACAACAAAGGGATGAATAAGCAACCACCGAGATACACAGGGTACATGGCACTTATGACTAAGGTGATAGACTTGTAGAGCATGGTTGGAAAGAACAAAGCTTTAGATTAGATTTCGCATAAGAAAGGAGGGAAGTCTTCTAGTTCAAAGGGAGCAACTGCAACAACAGATAACGTGGTGGTGAAGACATGTCCAGGTGGATGAGGTTCTTCCAGAAGTACCTTCCTCACTAAGAGGGAGCGTTGAAAATGTAGTAAGCAAGTTCTTTTGGCTTGTGCCCTAGCTAGTGAAAACCTCGAGTTGTCCTCATGAGTTAGACTTTAGTTAGGATGAGTTATTTCTAGTTTTTGGGAATAATCATCTAGAGTTCATGCATAGTGTTGGAGCTACAGTTACGTGGAGCCTTCTTTAGTTTAACTACAGGATTGGTTGGCAGTCACAAGTTCAATTTAGGACGAGTTGGGCTTCAATTATTGATTGAAGTAAGGACGAGTTATAACTCTAGTGGTGATTGGAAAGAGAACCAAATACAAACCATAATATTTAGTCAACTGAAAACTCAGTTTCCATTGGAATCAATGTGAAAAAAACCCTTGTTGCAATTTGTTATGAAGATCACTCAAAACAAGAGGAAATATAGTGGTGGTTTAGAGCAATGGTTATGCAACCTCTATAGGCCAATGTTTTTAAAAACGGCCGGCTCGGAATCGACTCGGCCGAGTTGGTTCGAGCCAGGCCTTCAGAAATCAACCCGACCTAGGAAACATTTCGGCCGACCGGGTTAATAGCAAGCTGGCCGAGTTAAAAACTCGGCTGGCTCGGTATTAATCCGGCGGGCTCGGCCCAGTACGTATTAACCGAGCCGGGTTACGTACAGTGGCCGAGGCACATAAAAAATGTCAAAATTGTTCTGTATTGATTTCTTTCTCCATGGTTTATGGTTCCATATTGTGCCTTCTCCTTGTTCTGAATTTCTGGATATACGCATTGACTATGGATTGAGAAATTTCGTCATCTTTATATAATAAGTCATTGTTGAAATTCTTCTCAAGGCTGTTGTATTTCTTGATTGTATTGTTGATAGTTTGCTTGTTTACATTTCAAGTGCTCTAGTTCATAAGCAAGTATATTTCCCTATGTTCCTCTATTTTTGAATATTTAAAAAAAATTTCTTAACAAATAGTTTCCAGTTAATAAAAAATCTTTGTATTGTGCTCCTCAAACCATACAAAGCAATTGTGTGCAGGGCCTCCTAGATACCTTGAGGCAAATTTAGCTTGTTTGTTGCAATTTCTTGGTGGGTCAGAGACTCAGATCTGAAATCCATGTTATGCCTTGTCTAATATGTTAACCATCGAATTTTGTTATGTCTGGTGCCAAATTGCCAGTCCCTTAATGAATTTTATTCGTCAAATGAGATTTGGGTGCACAGATTATGAGGGACCCACTAGAAAATAATATTATTCTATTTCTGAAGTTGATTGTCAGTCTTCTCTTGAGTCTTATGTGACAAGCACCCTTATACTATATAGCAGTATTTTACTATTTGAGCATTAATAACAAGATGCTAGGGTTTAAATGTTGAGCAAAGCTTATACTATATAGCAGTATTTTACTATTTGAGCATTAATAACAAGATGCTAGGGTTTACATGTTGAGCAAAGCTAATGTTGTGTGCTTGAATTTGGAAACATGAATAAAAATCTTTAAAATTATCTTTTTTTATTAAAAAAAATAAATATTTAATGTATTTTTTACAATGACCTAGTCATTGAAATCGAGTCGGCCAAGTCGATACCGAGCCGGAGTCGGAGTCGAAGTCGACCCTTGGCCGAGTCGGAGTCAGAGTTTTAAAACATTGCTATAGTCATGTATTTAAGGGCAACTACACTAGAGTTTACCATTGTTTATTGGCTATTTTGGGGGACGAAGTGAAAGTATGCAATTGCACGTTGGAAAAAGGCGTTGAAATGACTAAACCTCACACGTTTCTCACAGGTGTTACTATTTTTGCCAAGGCAAAGGAGGAAAATTATGCCATTTAAAAAAAACCCAAAGTTCATAGCTCAATGGAGTCCTCTCAAGGAGCAACCAATGACCTGGATGAAGTTGATTCAGTTGCAGGTTCTAGTTACATTAGTTTAAGCAAGAAAGATGCCATCATAGAAATGTTCAATATGGAATGCAGATAGGAGGCAAAAAATGTAGTGGCAAAATTTTTCTTTGCTAATGGAATATCATTTTATGCCACTCGTTTTCATGTTTACAAAGAGATGATGAGGAAAGTCATTGTTGTTGGCCCATTGTTAGGGATCTTAATTGACGTTCTTACTTCTAGTTAGCTCGTTTTGACCACCATAATTCATGATGTTTCCTCTGTTTCGTAGATTTAGGGACTTTGGAACTTGTCAAAAACGTTCCAAATTTGTTGGGTACTCCATCGGGGACTTGGGGACTTCAAGGCTCGTCCCCTAGCCGTCCCTCGAAAAATCGGGGACTTTTTTGGGCTTCCAAAACATCCCTTGATAAATCAGGGACTTCTAGATGTCCCCAATATAATTTCAATTGACAACTTACAAAAATTTTAATTTTTCATTTTTTATAAAAAAAA
Source organism: Pinus taeda (assembly GCA_000404065.3). NCBI lineage: Eukaryota > Viridiplantae > Streptophyta > Pinopsida > Pinales > Pinaceae > Pinus > Pinus taeda. The sequence goes on along the minus strand of APFE030040847.1, from coordinate 53,942 downwards.
TTCAAAACTTAATTCAAAATTGTAAATAAAAGAAATTAAAATTACATCGTTTACCTACCCTAGTGCATACATAAGTTTACAAAGGTAAAACATAACCCACATAACATTTTGATTTCATCTACCATTCAACGGACAGGGAGAGAACCGACATGGAGAGTTCCAAGTTTCACGCAGGTGGGTTTTCTTCATGCACACAGGAGGGTTTTCTTCACGATGGGCAGGCAGTTTTCAGTGTTTGATGTAGGCTTCATGACAGGGGTTCACGACCACCTGGACACAGCCTTCATGCCCAACAACGAGCAACCTTCACGCCCTTCTCACCCAACAGTTCACACCCTTCACGCCCTTCACACCTAGCAGTTTACACCCTTCATGCCCAACAATTTTAGTATTTTATATTATAATTTTAATTTCAAAATAGTAATAGTTCTAATTTTTATATTTTAATTTATCATTTTGATTCATGTTTATGTTTTATTACTAAATTTTATTTTAATTTTTTAATAAATGTAAAAATTAGTTGCCACACTTGCCATCCCCAACTTGCCATGCCTCGAAAATTTGGGGGTGTGCTCTAGCCATTCCGGAAACTTGTCCCCCTATCCCCACAGCCAGTGCAACATAGAATATTATTACATTACCCTCCTTTTTGCACCATTAATGGGAAGCATCCACTTAAAGGAGCTTCAAGGTGATTTATTGTTTATTTTTATTAATTCCATTGCTTTAATGAGTAAAAGGGACTTAATTGAGATTAATTGCCACTAATGACAGTTTTGAGCCAACTCCTGTAACCCACTTGGCATTTAGTAACTCGCCTTGACGATCAACGAGGTTGCACATCTCTAGAGAAAAAACCACGACATGGGTTTTCTTTTTGGCAACCTTGGGAAGCTCTCATGTTCATTAGGTCAGCCCTAGGTCGAATGTGGGATGCGTTGGTTGTTGGTTAAAGTAGCAGTCATACAAAACCCCAAAATGGAGCGTACAAAAGAGTATTGGGCCTACACAACGAATTTGCGCTAATCAACATGCCAATAAAAGGATTGTAGTTCGCGTGGTTGAGTTTGAATCTAAAGATGTAATGGAATCTAACTAAACGACCCATTTTTTTTCATTTTGTTTGCATCAATTACTCTTAGGAAAAAAACAGGGGATTTGTGAAATTCACTTGCTTATTGTAGCTATCATGTAAACAATACATGATTCGACCTTTATGCATCATAGAAGGTCAATTGATCTGTGGATAATTAAAATATGGTATTTGAGTTTGTGATTCAATCCTTTCGATCATTATGCGCTCCTGCATTTCTATGTACTTTTGAGATAAAGTAACAAAAAGTTTATTTTTTGGTGTTCTTTATGATTTGATTGTTGTTTGATCTTTCATATACTTTAGTTTCTCCTCAGGCAGTGTGAGCTGGTTGGGAAGGGCCCACTAAGGCAGCCACACTCACCTATGTTTTCATTAGTTTTGTAGCGTAGTTGTTTGCATTTTCATTCATAGAGTGCGTATGAGATCAATTCTTTGGGTTGTAACTAGGTTGTGCATCAGTTCCTTTTCATAAGCAAGTTGTATGATTATTCCTTTTCATAGCTAGGCCATGTGATCATTTTTAATAACCAAATTTATACATTGATCCCTTACAAAATGATTAGATTGCACATTGATCGTTGTAACCAGATTATAACAATTTGCTTCATGACCAAGTCGTGTGGTTACTTTTTGTAACAATCAAATTATGTATTATAGTGTGACTAGATTGAATGTTAATTGTTGTAACTAGATTGTGCATTGATTCCCTTTTTATGACCTTGCTGTATGATTGCTCTTTAACACTTGTGTATTGAATCCTCTATAGTGTAATCAAATTTCATATTCATCATTTTAGCTAGCTTGCACCTGGTTCCATGTCTTTTGATCTATAATTAGTGTTGTGATTCAATATCCCGTGGTCTCATAATTAGAATTTGTGTTCACTTAGTAATTTATGAAGGGCATGGTATTAGGTTTTAAATCCATTTTCGTGGAATGCATTAATGCTTTATTTTTTATCATTGCTTACATTTGGTTTCATTTATAGAAGCGAGATTGACCATTGAAGGGTAGGGATAACACGCTGCAACTCTTCATGGTTGCATGAACACCTTGTACAAACATTGTGAAAGATAGTAGCCTGTCATGAAGGGGCCTTGTGTTGTCACCCCAGTGATCACAATATCTCTTAGGTTTCCTTGCTTCTTGCATTTGTGTGGATGCTTGATAAAAGAGGGATTGCCTACTAAAGGGCATGGTATACATTGTAATTATACTGCATAAATAATTTATAAAGTTGTCATGAAATATTGTGGTGAAGAGACCTTGTATTGATACCCCAGATAGCAGACATCCCTTAGATTGTATTTCGTATACTTTTATATTTGTAGTTGCAATGGACTAGGTTGAAGGTGGGGTTTGAGACTTGTTTTGTAAACTAGATAGGAACAATTTGTTCACAGTTGAGTAAACGACCATCTCCTGTGCCCTCACAAAATTGCCCTTAAGCCTACCATCCAATGAATAAGTCCTCTATAGCCTTAGCTTGCATTTTGTTTGGTTTTCTTGGGATATTCCCATTTTTTTATTAATAGAATAGAAGGTCCATTAATGTTCCGACCTTTGCAGATATGGTGTAGTATCTACAAGTGTGCGCTCACTAATTGATAATTTAATGTCTGAAATTTAAGCAATTAAGTTGATCGACTTTTTTGGTATTGTTGCGGGAGATACTAAAAGAGACTAATACATTAATGGTTCATTTTTTGTCTATATTTTAAGAATTGTTATGAAAATTTCTTTTCCTTTTTGGTGCCAACATTCTAGATCTAGTAATGAGGCAGTGACAGTAAGACACAAAGAAGACCTCACTTTGGCATTCTCATTGTAATAGCTTGATATATTCACTTTAGTGAGTTTGTTGTCCCTTGGTTCTAAAGCAATGTTAGTACAATATGAATAGGGCCAAAGATAGTGGGGGTAGATTTAAAGGGTGAAATAGTGTAATTATTTTGGATAAATACACCCCTTCAAAGACTAACATGTTGGCAGGTACATCTATAAGAAGAAGACATGCAAACAAGACTCCATTGGATGTTCAAAGCTTGTGGCAAGTAGCTAAGGAATCAAAGGTCTACAACAAGAAAAAATACAGAATTCGTGAACTTTTGGGCAGATTCAACAGTGAAAGAAAAAATAACAAGCATCCGAAATTGACAGCCAGAGCTTGAAGTGAATTTCAACCATTCTGCTCGGTCCTACCGAGGGTTTCCTGTAGAAAAATGATATCACATGGTTCACTGCTCAAGAGCCTCTTGAGAGCTTATTTTTTGGAGGGGCTGGCTAAACCCCTACAGTTGAAGGATAACCACTTCATGGGGGAACACTACCAAGGGTGTCCTGTGCTCTAATTACCCTTTCAATGGTGTTTTGTCTGCCTTGGGCCACATCAGCCCCAACAATCTTGATGGCTTTGGATATCTAGGATGGCCTCCCCCGGGAGGGCTTTTGCTCGGCATTTGAGGATGTGATGCCCAATCCAAGCGCTTCTGGAAGAGCCTGGTGGCGGGTTCGAAGTTTGTATGAGTGAGAGTCTGATGTAGATGGGGAAATAGGGATGTTTCAGAATCCATGAGAATGTACAGCCAGGGGGTAGTGGAGAATGTGGACAGAGGGGGGTCAAGTGCACAAGTGATGGGGGAGGGTAACCATGCAAGGAAAAGATGCAGTACATGCCATAGAGAAAATAAAATTACTAACATTTAAAACAGAGGAAAAGGGGGAAGAAATAGTACTCGTTGATAGAGTACCGCAGTAGACCGGGATCTAGTCATGGGTGGGGAGATAGGCGGAATTTGGATAGCAGAAGATGGCCGAACAGTGTCCCCAGCTGCATCCTTTGGACTATATGGACCTGTGGGCTGCTCATCCACAATTGGGTCTTCTGTCCGGCGATGCAGGAGGAGAAGATGGCGAGATGAGTGGACAATCTTTGTAAAGATGCCCAACCTTGTGGCATCTTCTACATCTGAATGGGACGCCTTCATAATCCGGATTTTGTTTGCGTGAGTAGTGCCTCCAATGAAGGCTTATCTTCTCCACTAGGCCTTCTCTGGTATCCAAGTGAACCAGAATACGAGCCATGGTCATACTGCCGGTTGTTTCATAGGATTGGTCATGCTCCAAATAGGTTCCCAGTGCATTGCCGATGCGCTTGAAGACATTTGGAGACCAATATTGCATAGGTAGGCCTGGTAAGCGTACCCATATCGGCCCAACTCCTAGCTGCTCCCTTTCAGGATCAAATAATGGATCCCATCTTTTCAACAAAACCGGTGCATATTGAATATCCAAAACCTTGAGAGTATAATTAGAGATCCAAAAATTCCCCTTGAAACGAAGTACAGCTTGTTTGGAGGAAGAGATATGGTAGAAGGTGAAGGAGAAGTCCATACTAATGGAGAGGTGGAAACATATGCAAGAGATAAAGAAGATGTAACTTTTGGATTTCCTTTTGTGGACCCTATCCCAACAATACAAATGATGAACATCCCTCTATTGGCTTTACCTAACTTTTGGATTTCCTTTTGTGGACCCTACCCCAACAGTACAAATGATGAACATCCCTCTATTGGCTTTACCTCACTTCCATGGCATGATTATTGAAGGCCTTGACACATTTCTTTTTGAATTTGATATATTATGTCGTAGTTTTGATTATTCAAATAATGCGCAGAAACTCAAAGTGTTCCCTGCTACTCTCAAGGACTCGACCTTGTGTTGGTTAATGGGATTGGGGGAAAATACAATTCAAACATGGGATGAAATGCATAGAGTCTTGGGAAATATCAAGAATATTGTAAGCCAAAGATTTAAGAGGAGATTTTTTAAAATGATTAAAAAAGATGAAGAATGTCTAGAGGACTGCCTTGAAAGATTTTATAAAATCTCCAACGATCTAGGAAAAGCAAACTTGATAAAGATACCATTAGAACCATCTTCTTAAGAGGAGTGTAGAACCTTTTAGTGTCCTATATTATAGTAGTAAAAAACAAGTTTAGTCTTTCAAATTTCTTTTGGCAAATGTGTAAAGGTTGGGCTATGATCTCTTAGAGATCAAGCTATTGGTCTTAGTAAAGAATGAAAGATTTCATTTTTGATGTAATTATGTCAGAGTGTGTGAAAGATGATGTAAAGATAGTTTATGATTGCCTAAAGGTTGAATTAAGTGAGTCTAGGGTCATGTCTCAAAAAATCACGAGTGAGGTCATAGTGTGTCTTGTCTTCTCATCATTGGTACAGATTTGTAGGGTTAATATGGTCAGTTAGGGTGTCAAAATCACATTGTGCCATGACATCATCACCAATACAATGGTTATGAGACATGCGCTACGCTTTTGACAGTTGTTGCGCTTTCATGATTAAGGTACAAAATTGCAATCATTGCCCTTGAAAGTCGGGTTTTGTCACCTTGGGAGTTCGAAGGCTTGTTTTAACATCCAAAAATACTGCAGAGCCATTCCTTCTTCCATCGAGAGCTTGCTAGACATCTCTTGGGGTTCACTGCGCAAAGTCTGCAGGGGAGGCGTTGCACTCATAGATAGTGCTTGCGCTCACAAATAGTCACTGTGCTCCTTCAAGCCAAGTGGTTATCGCTATCTTTCAGGTTTCAATTCCTTAGCTTCTTGAATATTTTGTCTTGCATTTTGTCAAAATTGCCCGTATTTGATGAGAAAAATTCATTAATGACCTTGCAAACCTTGAATTCATAAGCTTGTTGCGTTTCTTTTTTGAGCCTGGAAGGATACGCTACACCTCATCTTAGTTTGGAACCTCACATCTTGTTGTTGCTGCCTGCCCTTAAGGATTACAAAACACTTTTTCTCTCATGCACTTCGCTTTTTCGTTGCACCTGTGTTTTTAATTTTCCCATGGTAAGCAAAAACATTTCAGGTGCTGTTTTGGGTTTGAGAGATAAGTTTTGTTGTCTGAGTTTGCTATATAGTGTTTTTCATTCTAAAATTTCCATAAAGTCCTTATTTAAAGCCCTATTTTCATCATTGCTACCTTATTGTTGCGCTAAATTAGCAAACACTGAAGTTGCATTCAAAAACCCTAGAGTTCATCTTTGTGTGAAGTCATGACAACTCCAGATAAAAAGAAACAACAAGGGAGGAGACATAGTGAGGTTTGAGCCTCAAGACCTTACCTTAATAAACTCAGACCCAACAATTAGAGTTGCATTTGAACAAGATGGCTGCATCAGATTTTGTGAGAAGATCTAGGGATATAGTGTACAACTCACCAAAGAGTTTGCCTTGAATTTCACTGGGTTGGATGTTAAGATTGTAGAGGTCCGTTCTCTAGTGTCAGATGTCACCATTTTAGCTGCTATAGAGATTCCTCTACAAGGAGAGCAATGATTCAAGGGCATGCCTCTAGACATAGCCAACTACAAAGATTTCTTGAAACCAAAGTACAAAAACAAGTGGTACGGAGCTATTGTACCAAGAGAATACCTGCTTGAACCCTACAACAAACTTTTGAAAGTAATTCAGAGATAAATTTACTTGTGAAGGCAGATTTGGGAGAATTTATTAGTATCATTTTAGGCTTTTGATGCATTTCACAGGAAAAAGCACTTTGAATCTGCCTTTTTATTTGTTCAGAAGCGCCTTAGTAAGATGGTAGATAAGATTAAAGGTAAGCAAAGACAAGTGGAGCCCAGTCTCTTCCATTTCTCTTTGACTATGTTATTGGTGGTAGAAGAATTGAACAAGAGAAATCCGACATGGCAGGCATTCATAGATTCATCAAAGTTGGCAGTAGAGTTACCAACTAGCCCTTGGAGTAAAAGGGACACACCATCATCTATGCCAAGAGACGTGCAATCACCAATTGAAAGTTCAGTAAAAAGGCCATTAGTTTCAATTAATCCATCAGAAAAAAAGAAGGGTAAAAAGCTACAAATTTCTTTGAGGTAGTGGAGGTTCCCAAGAAGCCACTCACTAGAGCCATTGCAAAGACATTGCCTTTGGAACAAACGCTTGAGCAGCCAATTGAAGCTTTAGAGATTATACCAGAGGATATTGTTGTAGATGATAAAGACAAGGAAATTTTAGAATTACAAGAACAACTGAAGAAGGCACACTTGGTTATTGCTCAACTACAACATGACAAAGGGAATTGAAGAACATTGTTTTAGAAAGGACGCCTAAGATTGGTGAAACAGAACAAGTAATAAAAGCAACCCCATCTGTCACCAAGTCTAAAGGTAAAGAAAAGGTAGTAATCGAAGACATTCAAGAATTAGAAGCTCCATCAACAAGACTTCGTGTGACCAAGTCTTCAACAAGAAAGTTGTAGCTGCAGAAGGAAGAATCAGTGCAAGAAGAGAAGAAAGCTGAGGTAGATGAAGGGAAACATACTTTCAATAGGTTGAGGATGCAATTGAAGAAAGCCCAAAACGAGATTACTAGGCTTAAGAAACAAGATGAAAGGGCTAGGTAAAAGATATATGACCATTTGAACATGTGTGAGCCAGCTGAGGACTCTGCCCTTACATAGGCAACTCAAAAACATCTTTGCGGATAGAACCTCACCTTGAGGAAGGAGCTAAGGGTTGCCAAGCAACAGTTGCAGGAGATACAGGAGAAGGATAGGGGAAAGCTTGATTTTTTGGCTGAAGTAGCCAAACTCTGAGCCTTGAAGTAGGGAATTGAAACAATTTGGCTTTTGCCCTCTTGCCCAAGTATACTAGTTGAATGATGTTGGAATAAGGAGGTTGAGAGGTCATATTTTGCATGAAATCCCTCTAGGAGCACAGTCAGTTAGAGTTTTGAAGTTTATGAAACTTTTTCCAAAGGGAGCAACTCACACCACATGTTGCGTTTTGACAAGGCATTAGGGTTTGATGTAAATGTGAAAATTTGGCATCTTTTTGGTGAGTGGTTACTTGGAAAGGGCTTTCAACATTGTCAGTATCATCAGAAGATTGTTTATCTTGTTCAGAGATGTCAACACTAGTCAAAACCGTGAAGGACAGGTTTCGTTGTGCTTTCAAATAGGCGTTGTGCTTTTGCTGTAGGTGGAGTTTTGAGAGATGGAAGCTTTGCTGCACTTTCATATAGGCACTGTGCTTACATATAGGCGCACTGCGCCTCTGTGCTGCGTTTCTACAGGACTAGGAAGTACCCTGCGCTTCCACACAATCAACCCTTTAACCGTGGAATTCATGTCTAAACCTTATGTAAGTAATTTTTATGGCTATGGTTAATGTTTTGAGGTGTCTAAGAACTTTGAAACTCGATTTAGGCATTGTATTTAATGTAAATTTGTTTGAAAAAGCCTTAGTCAAAGTAGTTCCTAGGTTTTAGAAAAGCAATTCTATATTCACTGCAGTAGGCAGAAACATTATTTTTTTTCAGGGAATTCGGTTCCTAGAGGTGGGAACTAATTGTTTTGGTCTATTTATAATGTAATTTTAATGAAGAAATGTTTGGTCAGGGTTAGGAGAAGAAACGATGTGCATTGTATTTTTCTGATATCTTCCTAGTGAAAGAAAAAGACTGATGTGTGACTTTACAGAGATTCCTGTGTCAGTTCCTAATGGTAATGTGCTTTCTTATGTTGTAAGTTTTCTCTCTTGTCATTTCCATGTTTGAATATATGTCTTCATGTTTGGTTAAACATGGATTTATCTCAAAACTCACTGTGAAAGTGCTTTGATATAGTTTGCTAAACAATTAATGTTTTCTTCTTAAATGGCGTTTAGAATTCATCCTTCAGTTTGATGCTCTATATGTCATTTCCACCATTCCTCTGCTCACCCTTCTGCAATGAATTAAATTGAAAACATCAGCAGGACTGCCTAACTTGCCCCTGTCAAAAGATCCCTCATCCCTTCATCCTGTCACTGGAAAAGCAATCAACTTTATATGAACATATGCCTGATGGATTTTCCCTCTACCCTACCAACAAATTGTTAAATCTATACCTATGATTTTATTACCTAGCCTAAAACTTAAGTGACTGAACATTTGGATAGAGAGAGCCCTCTCTAAAACTGAAAGGGCTAGATTCCACTGTCAAAGTGGTTTGTGGTTACCTTTGGATTCCTCTCCCCAACCTAGAGGAATTACAAAGTGCTAGCAAAACCATCTTCTTAAGAGGATTTTTTGATGAATCCATTAATCTTCTTAATTTGATGGGGGCAGGAGATGTTTCAAAACTAACTAATATGTGCTCTAGCTATGCATTTACTATCTCAAATTGCTAGTTCCTTTGTTGCAAAAAGGAACAAGTCCACATATAATTTTACCCACTCTATTAAGAATCATAGGCTAACTTCTAATTGAGCGAAAAAAATAGTTTATGTGCATAACAATCTTCACCTACTTACAAGGAAAGCACTAGAAACATAGTGCGATGTAGACCCAATCCTCGTCCAAGTATTTATAGGGACTAGCAACACGGTGGGATGTAGACCCAGAGGATGCTACCTAGATTGATGATGAGGTGGATGGTCCATCTCTTGAGACGTGATTGGTAAATGTGCCATTATATGACATCAAATTGCAATTGCAAGGCACTGATGATGATGAGGGAGAAGGATGTGAGGCTCCTACATTTTTGGATCAACATTATGCAGAAGATCTAAACGTATGATTATTTCCAACCTTCATGCTAGTATGGGAAATTGAGTCAAGGATTCCATTTTTTGTTATTTTGAGGCATTTTGCTACTTGCACCCACACTATTTATTATTTTTAGCATTTTGCAATTTTGAACTACCATGTAATATCCCTTCCAATTAATGCCAACCCAAGGAGGGAAATCAACATCCTTTTTGTGAGCTAGTTCAACATCATCACAAGCATTTCGTGGAGCTTTTTCTGCTGCATTCTGGGCATAGTAGAGAAATTTGAATTTCTTGGAGAGACTGGCGTAGAGCATCAAACTTATTGAGAATTCCAAGGGGAATTATTGAGTATTGTCGCCATTTTAGGGACCTTCAATAGTGATATTTATAAGCAATGTTTTAAAACTCTAACTTGGGTTCGAAACTGGCAGAGGGTCCGACTCCGACTCCGACTCGACTCAGCCAGTTTCATTTCAATGAGTCGGTCGTTGTAAAAAATACATTAAATATTTTTTTTAATGAAAAAACATAATTTGAAAGATTTTTCATTCATGTTTCCAAACACAAAGCATTCGAATATAGAGAGAAGACAATATATGATCAAAGTAGGCTCATGAATATATCCATTATATCAAAATGGCACCCAGTGCACTGTCTAATACATACATGATATAGAGATCAAAACAAGAACACATAACCAAGGAGGCTCTAAATTGCCTCTACAACAAAAGTAAACTGTAAAACATCACTTAGTCACCAGTACTACTGGTTATTGATAGAGAAGCCAACATCATCTGACTCAGACTCTGAATCAGAGTCAAACAGGGAAACCCATGGCTCCTCCTCCTCATCACCATCTCCAACTGCCATTGTAGAAGTAGTAGCACTAGTAGGCGCATCAGTTGCACACTGAGATAGGTGAGATATGCGCTTTTGTCGTGGCTGAGTAGAGGAAGTGCCTGCAACTGGAGGACTTGGGGCTGGGCCTGGTACAAGTGGGTTTGCATTCAACTGAATATTATGTTCAACTAATGCCTCCATTTGTATATCCAAATCAAGACCAATATCCTCATTAGAATCAAACTCTGCTAGATGACTCTCCATTACCCAATCTGATGTTGGATCAATCTTCCAACGCAATGGGATCTATATCAGGTCTTCTGTTCAACAATTGGTTGCGTCTTAGCCGGAGGTTGTATTGGACATAGACTAGATCATTTAACCGTTTTTGTTCCAAACAATTTCTCTTCTTCGTGTGAATCCTCTCAAAGACAGACTAATTGCGCTCACACCCGGTAGCATTGCAAGTTTGACACAAAATACGGATTGCAAAATTCTGCAATTGAGGACAATGGCTACCAAATGCCTCCAACCATTGTGTTGCAAAAAACATAGTTGTGTAATGAGTTAGCTCAACAAATTATATCCAACTTTCAAATTATAAACAATTTAACAAAATAAGAATTTGGAAATTGAAATTGTTTGTTTACCTGGCTCATTTGCTGAAAGAAGTGATCAATTGGTGTATCTCCAGCTGATCACTCTCCTTAGGGACCATGCGGTCATTGTCGCCAATCAATCCATCTCTAACCTCCCCACTCAAAGCTTCTACCTCTAGAGCTTTATAATGATACCTTGGGTTTAGAAAAAACCCAACCGCATGTATAGGGCAATGGAGTTGATTGTTCCATCTTTGATCGATGATTTCCCAAACGCGCTCATACTTAGCCACTCTGTCCTTGTATACTGCGTTTATTTTCTCCTTTGCTTGATCCATAGCCTCATAAATGAAGCCCATAGCCAATCTTTCCCCATCCACCAACCGCAACAACTTAACCTGTGGCTCAACAACCTTCACAATCTCTGTTGCCTTTTTCCAAAATATTTCTTCATTAACTTTCTTTTTCACATCTCTGCGATCTTGTTTGTGAGACCATTGATTCATTCCATTCATCATTGGAAAATAACCTTTGCAAGTTTCTATGTTGGGAAAGCATAGATTGCAATGTCAAAAAATGAGTTGCAAATCTAGTTACTAAGTGTTGGAATATGTAATGTGGCAGCTATTATTTCCAAATCTTTCTTAACCTCAATACTTTCTTGTGAACTTTATTATTCTTGTGTTTCTTTATTAGATCTTTTCATCAAACAAATTTTGAGAGCAAAATAATAAATATAGTGGACACAGATATTAGGTTCCAAGCCAGGGCAAAACCCCTCCAAGGGCAAAACTAGAAATTTTTTCTTCTTCTTATAGAATCTTCTTCAAATGAGGCAACAAAGACCCAAAACCTAGACCAAGTCCTCGTCCAAGTACCAAGTCAGCCCTTCCAAGAGAATTAGATCATCACAACTTAATCCCGCATCAACTAGCTTCTTATTACAACTTTGACCACAACTTCGACCCTGCAACTTTGTCCTGCAGCTTTGGCTTGCAACTTTGGCCTTGTCGCTGCTGTAGAAACCCTGATCCAATTTCTTTAAGAGATCCTTCTTCGAACAAGATAGATCCTCCCAAGGTTAATGAAGTCAAGAAAAAGTATTCCTTTTCCCAGTAACTTAATATTGCTCCTCGTCTTACTGCAACTCGAACTTGCAATTTTTGCCTCCTTTGTAGTTGCTGAAATCCTAGAATTTTGCATGTGTGAGAGAGATAGAGCCTAAAAACAATTTTTCCCATTGTTCCATAGGGTCACATACCCCCACCCTGGGGTCGAGTTTCCTAGCTCCCTTGCGTTTCGGGGACTTGGGGATGACTAGGGGTTGTTTTCCCACGCTCCCAAAAAGTAAGGTACGCGCGGAAACTCAGAAGGGGCCGTTTCCTCTAAATTTGGGGTCGAATCCTCAAAAGGGGGTTGTCTAGGGTCGTTTGGGGTCATTTCCTTAGACAAAATTTGAAATTTATTTCTTGAAACAATATTTTTTTGAAAATCATAAATTTATTATTTTTAACGCCTGCCTAGAAGGTTTTAATTCATTGTGCATCCTTATTTCACAAACCTTATTTCATTGTGCCATCTGACACCACCATCGCTGCCATAGGACGCCACCAACTGCTGACCACTGCTGGACGTCACCTCACTGTGCCTGTAGCCTCACCCATCTACTTTGCAGCGTCGTCTCATTGTGCCGAGGGTTGACTGTTGACTCTGTCGACACCCATCGAGTTCCATTGTGTCGACTCCCATCCATTTGTGTTGACGCCCATCCATTGTGCCGTCGTTCGACTGTGTTCAGTGCCCATTGCCATATACATCACACCTCTGGGGTTTACCATCGTGACCACATTGCACACTGTGACTGCACAACAAGTAACACTAGCCTGTCATTGTAATTTTTATTTTTTATTTTTTTGTAAATTTTTTATTTTTTGATTTTCAGTGTTGTTGTGTATTATTATTTTTTTGTAAATTTTTAATTTTTAGACTTTGTTGACTTTGTATAATGTTATAAGCTTGTGTATTTTTTTTTTTTTTTTGGTTCGTTTGTTGTTTTGTTACTTTAATTATAAATTTTAATTTTAATTTAATTTTTTTTTAATTTTTAATTAATTAATTTATTTATTTTCAGTATGTATGAGTATGCATATGCCATAAAACTTTTATTAAAAATAAAATTTAAATTTAAACAGTGAACCCTTGTTGCAAGGTGCAGCCTACAAGTTACATTCAACTTACAACTATGAGTAAGAGTTATTCTAGGAACAATGGGAACAATGACAACAACTACAGTGGTAGTGAGTCACATGATGCACAAGAAGAAATAGAAATTGAAATCAGTCATAGGAGGGCAGGAAATCAGAATAGGCCTTTGCATGGTTTAGATTTTGAAGGCCCATCAAGAGATCTGGCAAAAGGGACTATTAATCCTTTAAAACCGCTTCTAAACTATGTAACCAGACTTCTGGAAAAAAAGCCAAAAGTTGGTGGTGGCTCACATGATTGGGTCTGCAATATTTTTGGGCATCAATTTGTGGCAGCTATACTAGGGTGAAGCAACATATTTTTGCTATTACAGGTAAAGGAGTTAATATATGTCCCTCAAAGAACTTGAATTCAACTCAAAGAGAGCAACTTTGGAGGCTAGAAAGGGCAGCCACCGGAAATCCGCTGTTTTCTAGCAAAAATGTTGATCCATGCACAAATATGCCTCCATCCAGTGCTTCATCAAAAAAGAAAAGGGTTCTACTGGTGCATCTTGTTCTTGTGCATTGAGTGCTACAGTTTCTGGAATGTACAATGTTCTAGATCGAGATGACATAGATGATGCAATTGACAAATTTCTTTTTGCCAATAGAATTCCCTTCCATGTTGTTTGTTCTCCTTATTACAAGGAAATGGTCCAAGCAATTGCAAGAATAGGGCCTTCATATGTACCACCCAGAGAACATAAGCTAAAAACAACAATTTTAGATAGAGAAGTGTCCAAAATTGATGTACAAAAAGAGAAAATGAGACAAACATAGTTGAGGTTTGGTTGCTCTATTATTATGGATGGATGGACTAACATCCAAAAATGCCCACCAATCAACATCATAGTGACATTTGTAGAAGGTCCATTCTTTCTTTTAGCTGTTGACTGTTGTGGAAAGTGCAAGGATGCATCTTTCCAATTTGAGCTTCTTTGAGAAGCTATAGAGGATGTTGGGCTTGATAGTGTGGTGCAGGTTGTGATAGATGCAACAACAGTTTGTAGGTTAGCTGGGTTATTGATTCAAAGCAGGGATCAACATATTTTCTGGACTCCTTGTTGTGTGTATGCACTCAATAATGCACTAAAGGACTTTAGTGGATATTAGACTTGGTGACAACTAGTAGAGATGTGTAGATGTTTATCAGCAACCACCACGAATCCTTGGCCATTTACAGGGCTCACATGAGGAAGGAATTACTCAAGCCCACCGATATTAGATATGTTAGATATTTTCTCTTATTGGGGAGGATGCTAGAGGTACAAGCACCTCTACAATCCTTAGTTGTTAGTTCAGAGTGGGGAAGGGTGTTCAGAATCAAACACAGACACGGGGAAGAAGGTTAGGCTTCAGGTGTTGGACAATGATTGGTGGGCAGATTGTTCTTATTTGGTGTCATTCTTGGGCCCTATTGTGGAGGTCATTCGTTACACTAATTCAGATATGCTCCTAGCCTTGGAGAAATCTATGAGACCTTTGATAGCATGTTGGGTCGTGTGAAGGCAACCATTCAGCATAGGGAGCCCTCATTAGAGTTCTATACATTCCAGATTTGACCCATCATTCAGCGTAGGTCGGATCACATGAACACATCTTTGCACATGGCATCACATGCATTAAACCCGAAATGGTATGCTGAAAGGCCTGAGAGGGTGCCTCTTATTGATGATCATGAGGTAAAGAATGGCTTCTTAGGTGCAACTGAAAAGATGTACAATGAGGAGGAGGGGGCAAAATTTCGAAGATAGTTTGTTCAGTTTGCATCTTTTAGTGACCCCTTCAACACACGTGGTGCTCGGGAAGATCACATAGATCTAGTCCAAGATGACTTGATTGGTTGGTGGAGGATGCATGGGGATGGTGCTCTAGAGCTCAAACATCTAGCTATGCGTTTGTTGTCTTAGATTGCTAGTTCCTTTGTAGCAGAGAGGAATTGGTCCACATATAGCTTCATCCACTCTATCAAGAGGAACACGCGTACCTCTAAAAGAGCTGAGAAGTTAGTTGCTGTGCATAGTGCCCTATGTCTTAAGCATAGGAAGAGACTTGAGTATTTGAAGGGACCAACAAAATGATGGGACGTTGATCCAGAGGATGATGCATAGGTAGATATGGAGGAGAGACTTGATAAGACACAGATGGGGTTGGTTGGTGTACCACTTTGCATGTTTGAGAATGCAAGTGATTCTGATTCAGATGGTGATAATGTTGATCTTGATTTATTCATGCAGTTGCTAGATGCAAAGACTAGCGGGCATTACCTTGAGCAATTATGTTCATTTATCTTTTGATATGTTCTCATGTTATTTGTTTTTCTGTTTCAGACTTCAATTGTAGACTTAAGTTTTTTTTGACTCTTGATACATGAATCATGATATATTAGACTTGAGTCTTGACTCTATAAAATTTTGACTCTTGATGTATTAGACTTGACTTTTATAATTTTATTTCAATATTCAGTGTTCAATGTTCATAGTTGGAACATCAATATGGTTTAAACTTTAAACATTTATAATTTTATTTTCATTGTGCATTGTTAGTAACTTAGTAGTTAGTTACACTACAGTTACAAACTTACATGTATGATGTATGATTATATGATAATGATATCAATGATCATGCTTTTCGTTTTAAATTTGTTTCAGTTATATGATTCATTGATTTTTTCATTTATCCTTCATGGCGTAAGTGTTATATTATATATATTATTATATAATATATAATGATAAAAAAAATTACATTGTAAATATTAAAATTTCAATATGTATTTTATATTTATAAGTTTTTAAGACCTCGACGTCCCCCCACGTTTCCTAAAAATTGGTGGGGAGCTTTTGCATAGGCTGCTCTTGCTTATCCTCGCTCCCTCGCCTCCTCTTCCCAGAATCTTGGCGGAACATTGGTCTTTCCTTGACCTACTGGATTCCTTTTGCCTTCTAGACCATTGATCCTTCTTTTCTTGCCTCTTCTAGCCTTAGATCAAACTTCTTTTCTTGAGATTGAACTTGTTAGTGAGTTTGTGCCAAATGAGGTCGAATTTGCTCCTTTATATAGCCTTTCTAAGGGGTCAAATTCCCTCCTTTAGGCCGACTCGAAGCTTCCAAGGATGACTTGTACTTTAGAGGTTTTCAGGACTTTCTAGACTCAAAATAAATTCTTTTACAAGATATATTTTTCTCGGAAGGGTCTTATAAATATGATGTTGACTCTCTTGACTCATGACAATATATCCTATGACCAAACAAACCCTAGAAGTATGAAGAACATGCTTTTACTTAGAAGACCATCAATAAAGAGCATGAAATTCATACTTTAAAATAATAACTTTTTCTTTTCCTCTTTTGTTTGTTAATTAAGTTACATATTGAAATGAGTAGAACAACAATTATGAAGACCGAAACTAATTACATTTCCAACACTAAGACCTTGTCTAACTAGAGCATCTTGTCAACAAAAATTGATATAAACAAGGTGGCTGTGCCATACCTTTACATTCTACAACATGGCTAAACGAAAATGATTGCTAGAGATGTAAACAAAAAACCAGTAAATCATAATAGGTAGGGGTCGGAACCTCTAGGTATTTGCGGCTATTGGTCACCATCGTCATTTGAGGAAAAGGGGATGTTAGTTGATCTCTTGGCTAGAATAGTCAAATTATCAATACGGTCGATTTTGTCCTCCAACTCTACTATTTGATTGCATTTTCTTGTTGAGTATTTGATCAATCAGTGAGTACTTGCCCCATGAGAATTTTGGTATGCCAATAAACATTGACCACTTGCATGTACCAAGAAAATCGTGATTTAGTTGAGGTCCTTGTATTAGGGATCCAATCACGAGTGGCGACATCAACATGGGGGTTTGGAATAAAGCGCCATTCATGGCACACTTGGCTTCCACTCGTTCAATTTCTTGCCGACCTAGCTCTGGAATAATTACTTGATATCGAGCAGTGAAGGCACGAGCCTGGGCTTGAGCACAGAGCTGGGAAGTAGAGGCAACGTGGTGATCTATTTGAGTAGAGACAGAGGAGCACCCCCGCCTACCCCCTTTTTGTTCAATTGTTGATCTGCTGTGGGGCATTGCTGCATGAAAGAGCAAGGTAAAGACAAAAGGATAGAGGAACAAAACATAGGAATCAGAGGAGGCGGGGGTGACTAGGTGGAAGAAGAGCTAAAGTGAGACAGGTGTAACCTAGAAGGAGTATCAAAAAGATTGAAGGCGTGTGGTGCGGAGACGCTAATAGGAGAGAATGGATGGAGGCTTGTCCAGAGTGGCAAGGGAAGGCCTAGACGAATGTCTAGATAAGCCTAAGGAGGAGGAAATTTGAGGTGGTGAGGGAAAGGCATAAAACACAAAATAAAGAAAAGAGGACATGAGTGTAAAGTATGTGTTGAGAGAAGGTGAGATTCAACAAAAAAATACTGGGCACCAAAAATGGAGCATGGCTATAATACCCAGGAAAGAGACATGAACCGAAAATCCAATGAGTCCATAATTAAACAGACCTCTGCGAAAATAAATGGAGATGAAATAAAGCTGAATAGAGAGAATTGTTATCGGACACGGAGAGACATCAACGAAGCGGTCGAGTCTGAGTGCTCTAATGGAGGTTGACAAGGAGAAGCTTGTATATATAAGCACAACTCCAACAATTTGCAACATGGTCAACTTTGAGAGCAGTGCATGCTTTGCCCGGTGGATTATTGCCAATGCCAAGAAACTGTGCATTGACAAGCCAATAATTCAGAGACTAAAAGTAGTAATTATACTTGGTAGAGAGATGTCAAAATGGGAATTGGAGCTTGAAATGCCAGAAGAGTTGAACTTTGCATGAGCTCTGAGAACAATTTGATTGTGCGACGGAAGTTCCCATGGTGGACCACCTTCTTGCACAATGATGTAGCAAACCCAGTGCGAATTCAATCGCAATTATGGTTCGTTCATGGAGAGAATCCACTTTGATCACGAACTGATACTTCCTGTACTCTCCTCTACTTACCATAGGGATCGATTGACATCTCCCTTGATACAAACTTCTTGCCATTATCATTGATATGACCAGAGCGCATGCATTGTGCTAGGTAGGCTGTGTTAAATTGGCAACAAGGGCCAAACTTCATGTGGGTCATCTTATTCATGGCTAATAATATTTCTATTAGATTCCTCTCGTCGAGAGGTGTAGGATTGATCTAAAGATCATCTGATTCCGATAAGTATTTATGGAGATATGAATTTATTTTGATTATGGAATTATTATCAAGCTGACCTACAATTCATGTAGGCTCAGAAGCCCAACAGTGGCATCTATTCAAACATCATCAGTGGTGTATAAATACCATAGGAATTTTCCTCATTTGCACTCACTCATCTCATCACATCTCTCTCTCTCTATTGCGCAAAAAAGGGTCTCTCTCTCACACATGTGAAGCTGGACGTTGCTGAAACTGAAGTTGCAATTGCAGATCCAAATTTGCGCTATAGGTTCATTTGAACCTCCTCTGAAGGCTGCAACTTTTGGTGGTGGAATCAAGTCGATCCGACGGACGGTTTGCGAGATATCGAATGCCCTAGTTTGAAGGAAGTTGCTGAAACTGAAGCTGCAACTGTAGAAGTGAAGTTTGACCTAGGTGGACCAGAAGATCTCCTCACCTAAACTATGCTGTAGGTTCATCTGAACCTCCTCTGAAGTTTGCAACTTTTGGTGGTGGAATCAAGTCGATCCGACGGACGATTTGCGAGATATCGACTGCCCTAGTTTGAAAGACGCTGCTGAAATTGAAGCTGCAACAGCAGAAGTGAAGTTTGACCTGCGTGGACTAGAAGATCTCCTCATCTGAACTGCGTTGTAGGTTCATTTGAACCTCCTCTGAAGGCTGCAACTTTTGGTGGTGGAATCAAGCCGATCCGACGGTCAGTTTGTGAGATATCGACTGCCCTAGTTTTGATGATGAAGCCGCTAATGTTGATGCTGTTGATCTAGGGTTTGCTACTGCTGATATAAATTAGATTTATTGTACTATTTCTCTCTGCTGAATTATTGAAGATAAAGAAAATTTGATCAACGGGTTTCCCCACACCATTGGTAGGGGGTTGTCTTGGCTAGGCTGCCACATCTTTTGTCTCTTGTCTTGGCTTTGTTTTCTATCAATCGTTTAATGTTCTATCTGGCACTTACCTTTATGACACTGTTGCTAATCTGTGGATATAATAAGAAAAAGAAGTAAACTGTTATAAGCATAGAACATTACATACCTTAACATGGAATTCAAAAGCTGAGGTGAAGACAAAAACCATAACATTAACACTTGGAATCAAAGCTGAGGTGGAAGAACAAAGCCTGAGGAAGAGCAAGAGCAATCACCAAAGAGAGATTGGCAAGGTATCCTAAAAGAACTATGGGTCCTCAACACTCTTTCTTGCCGAAGACAAGCTTCGTGAGAAAAGCTGACTATCATGTATGGAAGATGTCTATCGATCTAACCCTAGAAAGATCAAGAGTGCTGGACCATGTAGAGGCAATATTGTTAGCTCCATCAAATGGCATCCGCTGCTGCCTGGAACAAATGGAAAAAAAACGAGAAGTCAAACAAAGAAAAGATCTCCGGGGACCTATCGACAACACTTGGGGGCCTACCATTCTCTGAACTGGAAACCTCCAGGAAATCTTACGATAGACTGAGTGAGTTTATTTAAAGTTAATGATGCAAATCAAGTTTTGTTTCTTAGAAATAAGCCGAGGGAAATCAAGAAGGGTAAAAATGAGAGTATGCAAGCATACTTCTTAAGAATCACCAAGATCAAGAACGATCTCCTATCTATTGGGGAGACTATTACTGATAGGGAAATGGCACTCACAACTCTTGGAGGATTACCATTCGAATGATACGTGTTCAGGAATACTCTTCTGAACAATAATGTGATTTCTGGTTTCGAGGAATTAATGGCTAGATGTATTCAAGAAGAAACAAGGGTAGAAGAGCAAGAAATGCCCTTGCCTAAAGGTCCTCCTGTTGCCTTTTCTTCTCATGCTAAGGAAAGAAATAATTCGGAGTCTAAATCGAAATGAAAGACTGGACCTAAGGGTGGAAGAAAAGGATGATGTTACATTTGCAATAAACTTGGTTACTATGCAAGGGAATGCCTTGATAGAAAGGACTCTCACAGTGACGATGATCAAAATCCCTCTCATGGTAATTGAAGGGATGGAAAATTCAATAGCAAAGGTAAAAGGAATGCTGGAAATCAAGGAAGAGGACAACCATTCAAGTAGGCTAGAAATTCCAGGATGTATAAAATGCACCTGACCTTCGAAAGAACCTGGTGTTCATCTCGGCAACGGAAGACAAAGGCTACAAGGTAACCTTCAGCGATGGCAAGGTACATGTATTAAAAAATAATGTTAAAAATGCCTTTACTCTTGGGTTTCGTGTTGATTCATTATATCAAGTCGATGGAAGTCAGGTATGTGTCATATCTTATGACACATCTCTTCAGTCCGAACTTTGGCATTGGAGGTTTGCCCACCTTCATTACAAAGATCTACCCGATGTAAGACATATGGTAATAGGGATGCTTGAATTCCGAGTAGAAAAAGAAGGTGTATGTTCGGGATGTGCTGAAGGAAAGCTCAAATGGGGACCATTCCACTCAAGCCTAAGCAAGACCTCCGATATATTACAGTTGGTTCACTCACGCATACCTGAGGTTGGCATTAAGAGGGAGACTACTACACCACATACTCCAGAGCAGAATGGTGTGGCACCGTACGATTGTGGAAGCTGTCTCTATGGGTAGATGATGTAACAATGCATGATGTGGAAGAACCGATGGATCCTATTTATCCACCTGAGCCTTCCCCTTCTAGGAAGAGGCCTTCATGGCTTAGGGGGCTACTTGATAATGCTGAAAGACATGATGCACCCCGAGGAACCTCCCATGAAAGTAAGAAACCCAACAGGTATTAGGGATACTTGACTAGTATGAGCACAATCATACAAAATGGGCCTTCATCATTCTCAGATGTCGTCAAGCATCAAGTATGGAAGGATGCTATGACCATTATCGAGAATGATGTCTGGGAAGCAGTTCCCAGACCCCAGGAAAAGACAATTGTTACTTCAAAATGGCTTTACGAGATAAAGTTGTAGTAGATGGAAGTACAAAATAGTATAAGGCTCGTTTTGTTGCTCGTGGTTTCTCCCAGAAGGTAGGTATAGACTATGATGTGATATTTGCACCTGTTGCCAGATATACGACCATCCACTTGATCATAGCCCTTGTGGCTTCACAAAGGTGGAACCTACATCAAATGGATTTCAAGACCGCGTTCTTGCACGGTTCGATCAAAGAAGAGGTCTATGTGGAGCAACCCGAAGGATTTGAGATTTATGATTGAAAATCTCACGTATGCAGGTTGAAGAAGGCTCTCTATGGGCTGAAGCAATCACCCCAAGCATGGTATGAGAGGATCGATAACTATGTGATGAAGCTGGGATTCACTAGGAGTGAAGCCGATCCTAACTTTTACTTTAAGGTTGAAAATGACAAACCTCTCATACTGGTGCTGTATGTGGATGACCTCTTTCTAACATGTGCATACCCTCTCATTCACAAATGTAAGAAGGAGTTGGCTTCTGAATTTGAAATGAAGAACCAAGGACTTGAAGTGTGGCAAAAGCCAAGGGAAATTTTCCTATCTCAAGGAAAATATGTGGTGAAGATTCTGAAAAGATTTGGTATGGTGGACCGCAAGCCTGTGACTACCTGGAGGATCTTAACTTTTAGAAGTTATATGGTAGTGATGTCGGACCAGATTTGAAAAATGCTTCTGAGTTTCAAAGACTCATTTGCATTGATGTTCTTGGTGAACCTCTGTCCGAACATATGTTTTGCAGTTAGCATTGTGAGCTCATATTTGGTTGAACCTCACTAGATTGGTGCCAAGAATCTTCTGAGATGTCTTCAGGACACAATCTCTCATGGATTGAGATACATTGCCGGAAATATGAAACTGCATGATTATTTGAATGTTGATTAGGCAGGTAGTGTGGAGGATCATTGGAGCATTTTTTAGTGTTGTTTCTCTTTGGATTCCGCTTCGATATAATGGATGAGTAGGAAGCAGAAGTCGGTTTCCATAAGCATTGCCGAGACCGGATACATATCTACGAGTATGATCTCGTCTGAAGCTGCCTGGTTGGGGAAGCTCTTCAGTGAGCTGTTTGAACACATACCAATGTGATTCTTTGTAACAACCAGAGGTGGGATTCGATTATTGAGGAATCCCGTATTCGTCGATTGCTCCAGTAGATAGACATTATCTGGGATATGGTAAGTTGATGAGCAAGGAGGCTCCATCACATTAAGATGATGTACAGGTCGATAGACCTTGTCAAAGCCCCGAGGAAAGATCTAATCTGTGATTTTCCCAAACGACTTGGAGTCGTCAAGGAACCCTTGTATAAGGGTCCTGCATGTTGCACACTTTGAGCTCTGGGAGCTCTGAGGGCTTGCGGTTCTTACTGGAGCAACATACGACACAGGGTGACTCACCCTCCCCTGGTGGTGCGCACTGGAACAAGATGATTCGCTCTCTTGTGGGACAAGATGATTCACTCTCTTGTGGAACAGGATGATTCGCTCTCCTAGGTAGCAGGATGATTAGTTCTACTGTGAGGCCTGGATTGATGTGTTCTCCATGGCGATTGTAGCAGGATTGATGTGTTCTCCTGTGAGGCCTAGACGGATGTGTTCTCCATGGAAATTGTAGCAGGATTGATGTGTTCTCCTGTGAGGCCTGGATTGATGTGTTCTCCATGGCGATTGTAGCAGGATTGATGTGGTTCTCCTGTGAGGCTTGGATTGATGTGTTCTCCATGGTGATTGTAGAAGGATTGATGTGTTCTCTTGTGAGGATGGGATTGGTTAAGTATCCTGTCGAGGCATCCTACCCATGCAGTCTGGGACTCATGGGAAGTACCTCTCATCTGATCAATGAGCAGGGAAATGAAGATAAGGACCATAGTAGTACCGATGGACGCATCATTGTATCTACCGTACTCCCTACGCTAGGATGACCTCTAAAACAATGCGAAACATGCATATGGATTTCCAAATGAATTAATTGAATTGATTGAGCAACAATACTCAATAATAATACAGAGATATTTACAAAGATAGAAACATCAAGTTTCTATGTAAAAGAATCAGTTTCATCTAAGAAACTGCTAAAAGGAAGAAAATTAGCAACAGTAAAAGAATGAGCATTAAACTAAAATAGTATTATTCTAATTACCCTCCTTAATGCTCAATCTATTTACAACACCAATAGACCCTCTGAACTTTTACAAACTTATCAGACCAAGAGGCTTGGTGAAGATGTCTGCGGGCTGCTCTGTTGTGGGAACATATCTCAACTGAACGGATCCGTCTTCAACAAGCTGGCGAATGTAGTGGCAATGAGTTTCCACATGTTTTGTTCGTTCATGAAAGACAAGATTTTTGGCAAGTTTGAGCACTCCCTGATTATCACAAAACAAGTAGGACTTGTCTGGGAAACATGCATATCTGCAAGCATACGTCGAAGCCAAACTGCCTCACAGGATGCCTTAACTGCTCCTCGATATTCTGCTTCTGTTGAGGAGAGAGCCACAACTTGCTGCTTCTTACTAGTCCAGTTGACAGCACCAGATCCTAGACTAAACACATACCTATCTGTAGATTTATGATCATCAACCGAACCGGCCCAGTCAGAATCTGTGTAACCACTGAGTATAGGATTGGAACTGCAAGTGTATAGGAGTCCATAATCAGAATTGCCACGTACATATCCAATGATCAACTTTAGGAGCTGACATGAAGCGGGAAATGTAGCTCACTACAAAACTGATGTCTGGTCTGGTGGCAGTAAGGTAGATGAGACTGCCCACTAATTGCCTGAATAAAGTTTCATCCACAGGGAGAGAGGATGACTGAGCTGAAAGTTTGAGCCCTGGTTCCATAGGAGTCGTGGCTGGTTGCAATCCTGCATTCTGAACCTGTCCACAAGATTTTTGGCATACTTGGACTGAGAGAGAAAGATGTGATTCTCAGTCTGCCAAACTTCAACCCCCAGATAGTAGTGAAGAAGTCCCAAGTCTGTCATATCAAAGGTTCTGCATAAGTCTTGTTTGATCCCATGGATCAAATGTGCAGAGCTGCCAATAATGATAAGGTCATCTACATAGACCACCACAAACAAGATATCATCACCAGTATGCTTGATATACAGATTTTGCATCAGATGGGCTCCGCTAAAAACCATGATCTGTCAGGTACTGATCAATTTTCATGTACCAAGCCCGAGGAGCTTGTTTCAATCCATAGAGAGCTTTAGCTAATCTACACACTTTTTGTTCTTGACCGACAATCTTAAATCCTGGAGGCTGTGTCATGTAGACTTCTTCCTGTAAGTCACCATTTAGAAAAGCACTTTTTACATCCATCTGATGAACTTTCCATTTGAACTGCGCTGCTAGGGCAAGGACAAGATGTATGAACTTTCCATTTGAACTTAGAGCGCTTAGCAGCTGGAATCCAAACATATGCAATTGAGCCGAATACTTTGAGGTGACTGATCTTAGGCTTACAGCCAGACCACACCTTTTCGGGAGTCTTCCCTTTAACAGCTTGAGTGGGTGATCTGTTAAAAAGATAAACAATAGTAAACACCGCTTCAGCCCAGAGTTTGTTTGGAACACTCTTGTGCTGTAACATGGAGCGAGCCATTTCAACAACCGTGTAGTTGCGGCGTTCAACAACACTGTTCTGCTGAGGAGTGTAGGGTGTAGTGAACTGGCATTTTATGCCATGAGTATCACAAAAGTTAGAAAAAGCAGAAGAACAAAATTCCCCCACGTTATCTGTCCTAAGAGTCATGATATTACAGCTAGACTCTTTTTCAACTAAGGTTTTAAACTTTTGAAATATACTAAATGCATCAGATTTATATTTTAGAAAATATACCCACATCTTTCTATTGAAGTCATCTACAATAAGCAAAAAATATTTGCAAGCAATGATAGAAGATGTATTCATAGGACCACAAATATCAACATGAATTAACTGGAGTACCTTAGATGTGCGCCAGGATTCTCCATTCATGAATGAAGACCGATGTTGTTTGCCAGCTTGACACGCACCACATACGCCCAACTGCTGAGTCTGAGTATCAGGTAACCCTAACACAAGTCCTTCCCGAGAAAGCTGAGAGAGATACTGCATGTTTAGGTGACCATATCGCTGATGCCATAGAGTGCTGATAGGAGAAACACGAGCTGCTAGAGCCACTTCTGGAGAATCACCTGTGTCAAGAAGCCTGTATAAACCATGATCTTCTAGGCCAACAACAACTGTAAGACTAGTCTCCCCGTCGATAATAGAGCATTTGTGCGCTTTGAACACTACATCAAGCTGAGGAGAGTTCCTCATAATCTGATTGACAGACAGCAGATTAATTTCCATACTAGGAACATAGTACACATTCAGGAAGATGAGTGTATGGCCACCAGACTGGATTTGAACTGTACCTCTGCCAACCACTGTGTATTGTTCACCTCCGCCAAATACCACGGAATCACTGAAAGCTGAGAAGTCAATAAACCAGTCACGCCTGTGAGAGAAATGGCGTGATGCAGCAGAGTCAATGTACCAGGCAAAAGATGGAACATGATCTGAAGACCTTTTAGTCATAAAGGCATAGAAGGCAGAATCTGTCTGCTCGGAATGTTCTGCAACATTTGCTGTCTGATGGAGTCCTCCCTGTTTCTTCTGTTCAGAAGCAATCCTTTGTCGGCAATCTTTCTTTATGTGGCCAAACTTGTGACAGTAATTACACTGCACATTTTTCTTCCTAGCAGGATCAAAAGGCTGAGAAGAACCTTTCTGCTGAAAGAACTGAGAGGACTGATATTTGGCTGCAAAAGCATTTTCGGAGGGGGTTGATGCTGTACTACTACCAAACTGTTGTTTCCAACGATCCTGTTGCATGAGTTTGGTACATAATTTTGGAAACTTCAGATCAACATTAGTAGCGGTAATGTTGAGTGTTTCTATGAAGTGCTCATAAGATTTTGGTAGACTTTTCAGAGTGATGACTACCATATCTTCTTCCTCCATGGTGCGACCAATGGCTTCGAGTTGATCTCGAATGTCTTTAATCTTGTTGAGATGTTCCTGTAAAGAAATATGTTCGTCCATCATGATGGAGAACAACTGATTTTTGAGAAAGAAAGCTCTGCTCTTGTCAGATGTCTCATGTAGTTCTTTCAACTGTTGCCAGATCTCGGCAGCTGTTTTACCAGAGGGAATCTGTGGTAATTGATCATCAGCCACAGAGAGTTTGAGAAGCATAACAGCCTCTCGATTGCGATCATCAAACTTATCTTGATCGGTACCAGCTGTACCGGGATGGAGTTCTTTGCGCAAAACGAGCTGATCAAGACGCCTGTATTCAAAAATGGTCAACATTCTTTGTTTCCAGATGTTATAATTGCTGCCATTAAAGCGTTGATTGCCTTCCAACATCAGATTTGTTAGTGAAGCCATCTGCACGTTTCCCAAGGCACAAAACAACACAGAAGTCTGTAGAAGGAACGTGATTTCTGCTATACAGAGAAGCTTGAGCTACAACAATGTTATCTTCAGACCCCTGAGATTCTGTAAAAAAAATAAATTATTACAGCACTTCCGTTTCTGAACTGTGGAACCGTCTATTTCCGCCCAAAACTTCACTGCTCTTGAGGCCGGAAAATCATGTGAATCTATGACAGCACACTAAGAGTTTCTGCACTTACTCCGAAAGTTCACACAAAACAATGCTATATATAAAAAAATAACCTGATCCTCAGTAATCGAGCCAACGACAAAAGATACGCCTCGACTTACTATATGTGGCTGTTTGTTTCGAAGTGTACAGGGGAATATTCAACTGTTTCGTTAATACAAAGTCTGGTGACCCAGGTTCCAAACCCGACAAGTACTGGCAAACTACCTCCTGCTCAGGAATGGAAAAGCCTTGATTTGGCAGCGAGTTTTTACCGCCGGAGTTTTGCTTAAATAGACTTCGATCCGCTACCTGAACATTGTTTGCAGAAAGTTATTCCGAAAGAATTGGTGGTATTGGAGGTCCCGTGAGTGTGTTGCAATGGAGGCAGCGATCGATCTGATGCGAAGAATGCCGCCTTCGTTGTCGCAAAACGCTCTGTCGTCGTTGCTGGCACTGCTGCCCGAGCACTCACCCGAGCTCCTATCTCCCGTGGATCTCAGAGTCGTTGCTGTAATATGTGCTGCGCACTGTGCAAAATTTGAAATTTAACGGAACCCAAACGACTTGAGGGCAGGCGAGAGTTCTGCGGAGTGCCCACTGGCTCCAAACTTTCCACCGGATCAGCCGAGGCAACTCCTCAATGCTCACACGCTGTTTTCTGAGGATCTTTAAAACAGGTAGACGTCAACAAGAAGAGCGACGCAATGAAGTCGAGAAAAAACGGCGCGGGACGCTGTCTACAGCGTGTGAAAAATTTTGAATTCAGATCGTTGCTCTTAATCTCTGTCAGAATGGCATCGATTCAATCACCGACTGCTGAACTTTCTTCTAAAACCCTCCTTAAAACCATGAAATCGGACTGCAAAAATTTCAGCTTTGGATTTTTAAAGAAAATTAAGCGACAGCTTAATCGCTCACTTGTCAACCGCATAAAACAGTGCTGTTGTCACTTTACACCCGAAGAATCCACGCATGCATACCCTGAAAAATCCACGTATGCATACAATCCAAATTCGATGATGTAGTTATAGCGAATTCAAAGAAAACAAAGAGCAACCTCGAAATTTTTTTAACACAACTGAAAAATTATTTCGAAGAATCCACTCCTGTATCGAGATAGACGACTGTAAGCTTTTATCACAGTGAGCAGCGCTGAAGCTAAGACTCAGTGAAGGCTATCTGGCTTACAGAGGGCTCGACCTTAGAAAGGAATGACAGAAAGAACTCGAGAATGAGCATTAAACTAAAATAGTATTATAATATTATTCTAATAACCTCCATTGATCTTGGATCAATGATACTGGTCTGGGACCAGTGGTAGGAGTGGTAGGAGTGGACTTCGGATCGGTTGTTACTAGTATGGAACCAATGGAATGCACTTTGAGATTGACTTTGAGACAGTGGAGGATGCTACTGGTCTGGAACTAGTGGTAGGAGTTGTACTCACTATGGTGCTGACTTCGGGTTGGTTGAGATTGGTCTGGGACCAGTGGTACATACTCTGAGACTGACTTTGAGTCAGTATGATACATCTTCGATCATTTCTTCTTCTTCATAATTCGGACAAAAGCAGAGCAGAACAGAACAATGCAAGAGCAGAGCAGAATAGAGCAGAACAATACAGATCAGTGCAGGGCTAAACAAGACAAAGCAGAACCGGCAGAATAGAGCAGAGTAGGGAAGGGTCAGGAGGTACAGGGCAGTGCATTTGATGGATGAATAATAATGACCGATAGACAGATTGTAGATGAAGTTCTACCTAGTTGAGAGGGAGTGTTAAATTGGCAACTAGGGCCAAACTTCATGTGGGTCATCTTATTCATGGCTAATAATATTTTTATTAGATTTCTCTCGTCGAGAGGTGTAGGATTGATTTAAAGGTCATTCGATTCCGATTAGTATTTATGGAGATATGCATTTATTTTGATTATGGAATTATTATCAAGCTGACCTACAATTCATGTAGGCTTAGAAGCCCAACAATCGCATCTATTCAAACATCATGAGTTGTGTATAAATACTAGAGGACTTTTCCTCATTTGCACTCACTCATCTCATCACATCTCTCTCTCTCTATTGTGCAGAAAAGAGTGTCTTCTCTACTACGCAGAAAAGGGTCTCTCTCTCACACATGTGAAGCCGGAAGCTGCTGAAACTGAAGCTGCAACTGCAGATCCAAACTTTGACCAGCGTGGACCATCAAACCTCCTCTTTTGATCTGTGTAGGTTCATCTGAACCTCCTCTGAAGGCTGCAACTTTTGGTGGTGGAATCAAGTAGATCCGACAGACGGTTTGCGAGATATCGACTGCCCTAGTTTGAAGGAAGCTGTTGAAACTGAAGCTGCAACTGCAGAAGTGAAGTTTGACCTACGTGGACCAGAAGATCTCCTCATATGAACTGCACTGTAGGTTCATCTGAACCTCTTCTGAAGGTTGCAACTTTTGGTGGTGGAATCAAGTCGATCCGACAAATGATTTGCGAGATATTGACTGCCCTAGTTTGAAAGAAGCTGCTGAAACTGAAGCTGCAACTGCAGAAGTGAAGTTTGACCTGCGTGGACCAGAAGATCTCCTCATCTGATCTGTGCTGTAGGTTCATCTGAACCTCCTCTGAAGGCTGCAACTTTTGTTGGTGGAATCAATCCGATCCGACGGTCAATTTGTGAGATATCGACTGCTCTAGTTTTGATGATGAAGCCGCTAATGCTGATGTTGCTGATCTAGGGTTTGCTACTGTTGATATAAATCAGATTTATTGTACTATTTCTCTCTGCTGAATTATTGAAGTTAAAGAAGATTTGATCAAAGGGTTTCCCCACACATTATGGGGTTTGTACCTGGCTAGCCGCCACATCTTGTGTCTCTTGTCTTGGCTTGTTTTCTGTCGATCGTTTAATGTTCTATCTGCACTTTACTTTATGTACATGTGATTGCTAATCTGTGGAATATAATAAGAAAAATAAGTAAACTGTTATAAGCATAGAACAGACCATAACTTAACAGGCTGGGAGCTGCAACCCCCCTTCAATTGGGTTGTCGCCATTTCAAGGTGGTGAGGGTGGGGAGGAAACACCTGCTCTTGGGCGCCCTCCTTGGGCGAGGGCAATCATGCATATTTTTCCCCACCTTGGATATATAATCTCCTAAATTATTAATCAAATTTTCTCGACTCTTGAATCTCATATACTTAACCCCTTTCTGTTAATAGTTACAGATTCCAATCATTATAAATTTATAATTTATATGTGATTGTTCTAAGTTAATTTTAATAAATTGTCTGCTATTTAAATTTTGACATGCTCATGCATACATTGTTTAAGTTTGCAACTTGTAAATATTTTGTTATTTAATATTTTGAAATTCGAATTTTGAAGCTATCATTGTTTTGTTTTGTAGGGTCTTGTAACTTTTGTGCAAACTTTAAAATTACATTTCTTTGAGTCTGGACATTTGTCATTTACTATGGATGGACAAAAAGTTCAAGGTCAAGTTGCACGAAATGAAAATCCCTAGTTAAAATACATGACACTACTTGAGATTGGACAAGAACATTCCAAAAATTGGATGCACAAAATTTGTGGCATCCGTTTTAGAGGAAATTGCCGAAAAACATATCATCATCTATGGGGTGATAGTGGGTCTGGTGTTAAGTCATGCATTTGTTCACATGAACAAAAAGCTGAAATTGCTTGGGCTTATGAAACTCACAACTTTAGAATCTGATTTGTAGTATTTTTACTTTTATTATTGCCATCAACTAGAAAAATTGGGGGTGCACTCTATCTGTCCCAGAAACTTATCCCCCAATCCCCGCTGTCCCCCATCCCCAATAGGCTGTGCAGCATAAGTCAGAATCTGATAATAATAGTTGTGAGTAGAGACGGCAAGTTTGATGAGGATGCATGGTCCTTCAAGTATTGGGAGTCTCTAATAGTGTTCTGGGGAAGTAGAGGAGCTTGCTGCCCCAAAGGCTGATCTGTAGATTTCTGGTCAGCCATCCTACCAAGGAACTTCTAAATTATGTGGCATTGATGTTTTCTATCATTGATACAGAGCTTGCTAGTTTTGAGGAGTTAACATGTTTGGTAGGATGCTATGGTGGAGTACAACTCCAACTTGAAGAATGACATGTGGGGTAATGTGCCTAGACTAGAGGGGAAATCAGTCATTGACTCTAGGTAGCTATAGAAAGTTAAGCATCAATAGATGGAAACAGAGAAATTTAAAGCTTAGTTTGTGGCTAGAGGTTTCTGTTACTGCCTTAATCTATACCTAGGATTATTGTGGAGAAAATCTTTAACCCTACTTTGTTGTGGCCTTGGGGGCAAGTTTCGAGTTGAGGCTGTCACGTCACCTTCACCTTTGTGTAGGCTTATTGCTAGTGAAGCCAAGGGGGGTGGACCCTAAACAATATCTAAGACATAACTAAACAAGTTAAGTTCTAGGAGTTAGTAAAGATTATCAAGATACACTTCAGTATATAACATCAGAGTACATTCATGAGCATATACATCAACAAGAATAAATATTGCAAGAATCAAAGTAAGACTAGTGCCAAGATATGAGTACTTGCTAAACAAATATTCCAAGTAAATATAATGATTTTGAAAAGGAAAACTTGAAAAGAAAAACTTGAAGTAAAGATGCCACAAGAGATACTCCTTTAAAGTAAAATGGCAAATGATAACTTAGCAAGTTCTACACCTTGGAATATACTTGAGAATGAAATAAATGCTCAATATGATACTTGAAACAAATAAGGAGTGCTCAAACTAAATAACACTTGCCAAAATCAGAGCATATGAAACATAAACTCATATAAACCCTGCTTTCTAGTGTAGTAAAACTATTTTGTTAAATTTTAGCTTAAGTTAGTCCTAATATCTAAAGCAAGTTTTAAAACAAATCCCTTACCTGGACCTTACCCTCACTCGGGCCTGGAGCTCAAAGTAAGGAGACACTAGGAGATGGAGGGTCCCTAATGTCTACTTTAGCCAATTTAAGTTGGAGGTAAATTATTAGTGCATAAATTGTCAAGTTGCTAATGAAATGTTGTTTGCAACATAAAAATGCTTGAAAGAGAAGGGAAAAATAACCTAATTAGAGATGAGCTAAATGAAGCTAAAAGACATGCACACGTGTTGCAAGAACAAGTAAATCTATTAGTTGCAAGAAATAGAAAATTGCATAAGAGATGAAAGAAAAATTGAATTAGCTACCCAATGAAAATTATTCAACACAAAACTAAATCGCATGTAAAATGAAATGGGCAATGTTGAAAAAAAAATGCATGACTGCAGAGATTGCATGTCAAGTAAAGAAATTCTATGCATGAAAAGCCACTTAAAAGAGATTGGATCATTGGTAAACTTGTTACTAGCATTCTCACCCAACTTCAGGAGGCGATGAGAGATTTATTAACTTCCATTTTTTTTTTTAGAATGCATCTTCGATCATTGGTAAATTTGTTACTAGCATTCTCACGCAACTGACTTAAAAAAGACGCTTACACATGTTTTCAGCCCCATCCTGGCTTTTATTTGTTACTTTACCTTAAGGGTTTTTGTCCTGATTTATTAACTTCCAATTTTTTTTTTTAGGATGCATCTTTGATCATTTTTATTTATTTTATTTTATTTTATTTTATGAAGCATATGCCCTATGTTATAAAGAAAAATTGTCGGTAAATTTGCTACTAACATTCTCACCCAACTGACTTAAAAAAGACGCTTACGCATGTTTTCAGCCCTAAAAACCCTTAAGGTAAAGTAACAAATAAAAGCCAGGATGGGGCTGAAAACATGCATAAGTGTCTTTTTTAAGTCAGTTGGGTGAGAATGTTAGTAGCAAATTTACCAACGATTTTTCTTTATAACATAGGCATATGCATCATTTAAAAAAAAATGATCGAAGATGCATCCGAAAAGATTTTTTTTTTTTTTTGGAAGTTAATAAATCTGATTTATTAACTTCCCAATATTTTATTTTTTATTTTTTTTAGGATGCATCTTCGATCATTTTTTTTTAATTTTTAATTTTTATTTTTTTATGATGCATATGCCTATGCTATAAAGAAAAATCGTCGGTAAATTTGCTACTAACATTCTCACCCAACTGACTTCAAAAAGACACTTACGCATGTTTTCAGCCCCATCCTCGCTTTTATTTGTTACTTTACCTTAAGGGTTTTTGTCATATGTACTTTTGTTGGTAAGTGGCTAACAAAACTTGAAAATAATGTTGTGAAGACTCGGCATATATTTTGAATTAACCATTAGAAATAGTTTGGGATTAAATCAATGAAAAAACTACTCTAATTTGCCAAAAGGGAACCAAGTTCACTTGGTTCCTCTTGAGACAAATAGGATCACTTTTGGGACAATGGTCCAATTATGGAGCCTACTGCTCAAATATTCAACGCAACACATGTACAAGTAACCAAAAGAAATTTGAGTTTAAAAGGATGGAAGGAAGAAGTAATGTAGGCGCTTTGAAGCCCTTCTTTTGATCCTCTTGAAGGTTCAACTGTTGGATCAAGACAACTTGTATGTGGGGCTCCTTGGCTAACTTTGAGTTGGCTAATCTAGCCAACAGTGTCCCCAATCTCCAAGTATTTAGTAACCTGCATAGAATAAAGCGAGTCCTTGCAATACAAAAATCAGTACCAAGAGCACTTGCCCTTCTAATGACTAGATTTGACTTGTGGTTCAACTGAGAATCCACAAACCTAAATCATGTCTAGAAGATGGACAATTCTAAGAGGAACTACAAGTAGTTGTAGTTCCTCCTCCCTAGGCAATATTGCCTTCAGGCTGAGATACAAATAAGAGTAAGCAAGATATAAAACTCATACAAACAAGAACATCAAAACCATTGCAAAATGTACAATGTTACCTCATACACCAAGAGAATTCACCACTATACAAGCCAAGATACCCCCCCCAAAGACTTTCAATATTATTAAAATAAGAATTATTTTGATAGAGTATACCCAAGCATAGAGCTTCCAACCATGGGCAAGAGTGAGTCCAGTGGGCCTATTTATACAAGTGGGAGCAAATCCCAATGATAACTTGAATTCCAAGTGGAGGAGGGTGAAGATCCCAATGTAGGTCGAGTTCAAGTGGTGAGATCACTGCTTGTTGGTGGCACAATACTAGCCTGTGCAAATCTTTTGATTGATGAGCGTGTTCCCTTAATTGGCTGGTGCGAGTTACAACTGTGGATTAGTGTCTTCCATGTGGAGAATAAGTGAAGATGGAGGGAGAAAATTGCCACATAATTCGACCCTCAACTGCCTGTGATATGGTCTTTAACAAGTGCCTTATCCTTTGTTGCATGGAGCCTTCAAAATGCTTGCGTATTGACTAGAGAACTAGTTGTGAAAGCTGGCCTACTGTTAAGTTTAAGTATGTTCTATGCTAGAGCAATTTATTTAAATTTTCACAGATAGCAATCACATCAGCATTACGATAAACTGCAGATAGAACATAAATATAAAACGCAGAAGACAAGCCAAGACAAGAGGACACAAGATATGGCGCGAGCCAGGGACAAACCCCACAATGTGTGGGGAAACCCTTTGATCAAATCTTCTTTTATCTTCAAAGTTCAGCAGAGAAAGAGAGAGAGAGAGAGTACATTTACAACAGAAGTCAATACTTTGACTTATTTAGATCTAGCATAGATCATTTTGTATAATGATGAGATCAGTTGAAGACATTCTGCTTCAACTGATTCTCAAGGTGACTCCTTCACCTATCATCGTGCTGCATCTCGTCCATTTGCTGCACCTTACTATGTAGTGCACCATGCTGCACTAATCGTGATAATCATCATGCCCCCTCATGTTCATGATCTTATTATGCTGCCCACACTAATATGCATCATCATCATGCTGCTGTGCTTACAGAGGTGTATTATCATCATGCTGTTGTGCATCATGTCCAAGTTTTCATTCAACTGCTGCCCATGTCCATGTTCTCATGCTCCATGTCATCATGCATCATTATGTAGTTCATTCATACATCATTCTGCTTCTTCCATGGCCTTATCAAGCTGCTCATGATCTTGTTTATCATCATGCTACCCATTTATCATTATGCATCATTGTGCTGATTATCATCATGCTATCACCTACAACAAAGCAGATCTCCTGGAAGCTCTTCGACGTTTCCATTAACTGTGAATAGAACTGCTTGAACAACGTATTATAGTGCAACCATTTTCAACTCTTTCATCTACAACGACAACCATTTATGCCTGCTCTCCATTGCTGCTGTTCCTTATATGATAACGGATTAGATATCATGTTGACTGTCTCCATGGACTGCATGTAATGACTGTCTCCATCAGTCTTCATGAACAGCGTATCACTGTGAATATGTTATGCGTACATCATGTAAGGGTTGCTGCGTATGACAACGTCTATGTTGCTGCGTGTGACAACGTATGAAGTTGTGTGTAACAGAGTAGATATATGTATGAGTTTCCATGTCTACGTGGAATCCTCATTACAGCGAAACCATCCGAATATTTCCACGCGTGAGTTCTGTTCTTTTATGGCTGCGTGAAACAGGTCTTCTGGACATCGTATAAGTGCTGCGTTTAGGGTTTCTAGACAACATATGAGGGTTGCTGCCCAGCGTATTGACCAACGTAACATATGACTGCGTTCCAATGTCTGCATTTTATGTATACTACGTATGACTGTCCACAGTGACTGCGTCTCATGTATGAGACGTTTACATGTATGCGTTTCAATATATCTTCATTCCCATATGAGCGTATATATATATATATATATATATATATATATATATATATATATTGGTCCACGCATCTTATACTGCCAGATCTATGACAACCACGCTGCCAGATCTAGGGTATGACAACGTTCCATACCCATACACAACGTATTATATGACCACGTTCAGCTTTTACATTTAATGCCCAGCATCCAGCATTTACATTACTGCGTATGACTGTCCAGCGTTTTACCCCATGAAAGAACAGTGTATACATTCATCACGTTGCTTAATTAGGGCATCATCTTTTGGATCTTTTCTCCATCAAACCCAAAACAGGATGAAGAGAGATCACAAGAGAGTGAGTGTGAAGAATGACTTAAAGTCTCCTTCTATTTATACTAAAGCGCGGATGATGAATAGACACGTCGGTTGGGCTTCTAGAGCCTACATAATAGTTGGTCGGCTTGATAATAATTTCATAAACAAAATAAATTTGTATCTCCATAAATACTTATCGGAATCGGATGATCTTTGGATCAATCCTACACCTCTCGACGAGCTGCCATAAAAATATCAGCTGCCATAAATAAGCTGACCCACATGGAGTTTGGCCCTAGTTGCCAATTCAACACCTACTCTACGAGCGTAAGGCTGAGTGTGCTGGTAGCCAAGCATTGTGGTTAATGTTGATTTTTCAAGTGCAATAGATACAATCACTAATTTCTAAAAACTAATAATTACTTCTAATGATCTAGATATTCTTTTAACATTTCCAGTTTATCATTAAGCAATTACACTTCAGAAATTCAACCTTAAAAGCTCAAGGACAATAGAGATCATAATGCATAAAGACAACACAAGATTTACTTGGGGGAAAAACTCAACAACCTTTTCCTTAGAGAAATTCTTTAGTTGAGCAAGATATACACCTAATTTTGCTAGTCAACATTGATGGTCAAATTGACCAACAATGCTATGGTCGAACCGGGTCAAACAAACCTCTAGTAAAGTCAATCTTTTGCTCAACAAACTCGACCTTCATTGATCTGTCTAGGACGAAATTCAACCTCCCAGAAACTACCAAAAAACTCGGCCCTTCTGCCTAGACATTGCTTACTAGAAGTTCGACCAATTGCCTAGAATATGCCTAAAAAGTCACACTTGCGAAGTCAAAGATAGAGAGATATGTTTTAGATGAATTCATCCTTCTTGTCTTTCTTCTTCCTTTGCTTGGATGCCCATAATATATCTTCTTATGTGAGAGATCGAATGGTGCCTTGTGGAGGAGGTCGAGTGCCATATATATAGTGTTCTGCATGGTGGAATGGGTGTCTTTCTGCTTGGGGCCGACTTGACTTGTAGGAGGGTTGACTTGACAAGTTTGGAGCCAAAAATTCAAAATTCAAAATTTTCTCTTTTAAAACTGACATGAAGAATATGTCTTACATTTTTCATTATATATATATATATATATATCAAGGGGTAAAAACATTAATTATGAAGACCAACCATAGCTACAAAATTCAATACTCCCTCTTAGCTAGGGAGGTATTCTTAATGACTATCTAGATGTTCTCTTGTTGACAAATTTCTCTAAGAAAAGGTTATAACAATTCATCATCATGAACATCATCCAATTACCATAATCCCAGTCAATAACTTTGACACATGGTAAATCAATAACCATAATTCTGGTTGGTACCTTTGACCTATGGTGTATCCTGACCATAATCTTGGATGATACTCTTGACACATGGTACATCATTAACATCAACTAGTCACCATAATTCCGGTCTATCTGACACATGGTATGTTGACTAGTCTTGGTTCGCAATCATTCTGGTCAATATCTTTGACACATGGTTAATCTCCAAAGCCACACTCTACCTGAGTAATTTCAGGCTTGATGCTAAATGAGCCCAGTCAACCTATCTGGAGGGTTCTAAGCTTGATGCTAAAAGGCACCCACTCAACTAAGTGATCTTGGGCCTCTAGGACCATTCTTCCTAATTCCGATCAACATACCTGACACGAGAAGAATGATTGTCCTATGTTGGACCATTCTCCCTAGTTCCAGTGGTACTTGACACAAGGAGAATGTTTGTCCTTGATGCTCATCAACACTCCCTCTCACTAAGGGAGGTATTCTCAGCAAGTCCAAGCTTTCCCCGAAGTATACAAACTTTGCTCTGGATAGAGGCTTTGTAAGAATATCAACTATCTGCACATCAAAGGAGATTTAATGGAGCTTTATTGCTCCATTCTGCACCAGGCCACAAATGAAATGGTACTTGATATCTATGTGCTTTGACCGTTCATGGAAAACTAGATTTTCTGCAAACTTCACATAACTTTGATCAAATAGTCTTGCGAGTAACTTCCAAATCCAAACTGTTTCACAACTTGCTAAACTGGCTGCAATATACTTGACCTCGATAGTACTCAGTGCAACAAATCTCTGCCTCTTGCTCATCCAAGAAATCATAACAGAGCCCAAATTGAAGTAATTTTTTGGATGTACTCTTTTTGTCTTTCGCACTCCCTGCCCAATCTGAATCTGTAAATCCCTGTAGTTGTATATCATCGTTTGAGACCTATCTCAAACTATAATCAATTGTACCATGCAAATATCTAAATATATGCTTTGTTGCAATCCAATGATCATATCTTGCTTCCACATAGAATTGGCTCAGAGTGTTCACTGCGAAACAAATGTCTAGCATGGTATTAACCAAATACATCAATGAGCCGATCAACTTTTGGTACATGGATGGATCTACCAAATTTGACTTAGAGTCTCTCAACTTTCTCAGATTAGTCACTATGGGAGTTGCTATTGATTTACGGTCCATCATTCCAAAGTTCTGAAGGGCCTTGATAATGTACTTTCCTTGACCAAGGAGGATTTCACCAGGTCTCTGCTAGAGGCCAACTCCCTCTTACACTGAATAATGAGATACTCTACACTTGTCAGAAATAAGTCATCAACATACAATAACAAAATCACAGGTTCATTCTTCTCAACCTTGATATATAGATTCAGATCAACATCACTTTTGGAGAAACCAAGTCTTGTTAGGTAGCCATCAATTCGAGAATACAAGGCTCTGGGTGCCTGCTCAAGTCCAAATAAGGATTTCTTCAATCTGCAAACGTGAAACCCTTTCTCATGAACCTCAAAAGTCAAAACCTTGAGGTTTTTCTATGTAAACTTCTTCCCCAATCACACCATTGAGGAAAGCAACCTTTACATCAATCTAATGAAATTATAACCCATAGAAGAAGCAATAGAATTAACTGATCTAATAGTAGTGTACCTGGAAACTAGAGCAAAAGTCTCATCGTAATCCTCTCCCTCTTTCTGGGAGAATCCTCTAGCTACAAATCTCGACTTGTACTTGTCAATACTGCCATCCACTGCATGCTTAATCTTGTATATCCATTTAGAGATCACCACTGACTTCCCTTCAGGTCTAGCCACAATTTCCATACATCATTCTTCATAATAGATTGGTATTCTTCCATCATCGCATCCTTCCAAACTTGCAAGATGTTGGCAAGCTGCCTCTTCATAGTTGGAGCGTTTAGAATCGATGAGATTAGTCATCAATGCTACATATCTAGAATATCTCATTGGTCTCTTGCTTTCTTTGAAGGTGCCATGTGGAGCTGCATGTCCTTCTGCTTCCTGCAAAGTAGAGTTAACCCAAGTTGGCCTTTTCTTGATTTCTGGAACAACAACTAGATCCATTGGTTAACTAGGCCCTTTTGGCTCTTCTTGATGATCTATGGAATTTTTTGAAGGATTGGATGGACCTATGCCTTCTTCCTTGGGGGATTCATGTTCTTCATCATCATCAGAGTCTATGGGAACTTCTTTAGATTTCCAATAGGAAACATTCTCATCAAAGGTAACGTCCCTGCTGAATTCAATTTGTCGCTGTCCAGGAACACAAATTCTATAGGCCTTTGATGACTCGTTGTATCCAACAAATATTCATTTCTTTCTTGAAGGCTCTAATTTCTTCATTTTGTCTTTGGCTAGATGTATGTAAACTGGACAAGCAAATATTCTCAAATGTCCAACCTTCGATTTATGTCCAACCTTTGAGTCTTGTCTTCCAAGATTCGATGAGGACTTTTATTTTGAATATAGATGGATGTAATGGATGCTTCACTACATAAGAACATAGGAAAGTCTTGATCAAATTCTTCAATGGACCTGTTCTTTCTTTCAGCAACTCCATTTTGTTGTGGATTGTATGAGACTATCAACTCCTTCTTGATCCTATCTCCTTTACAAAAGGCAATGTGTTCCTTGGAAGTGTATTTTCCTCTGTTGTTTGATCTCGGTATCTTGATTTTCTTTCCTGTCAAGTTTTCTACTTTAGTCTTAAATTCTCGAAACTTGTTGAAGACTTCACCCTTGGTCTTCATGAAGTAGATCCATGTCTTTCAGGAGAAGTCATCAATAAAAGTTACATAGTATTGAGAACCTTAAAGGAGATTTTACTGGCATTGGACCACATACATTAGAATGAACTAGATCCAAAATTTCCTTGGACCTACTTTAACTGCTTGGAAAAGACTTCTTGACATTCTTCCCAAGCGCACAACCTTTACATACCCCTTCATGCTCCATATACAATTCTGGAACACTTGAAACCATTAAAGCTGGCAAATCTCTAGAGTGAAGATGAGCATATCTTCTATGCCATAGTTCGTATGGAATGATATCATTATGAACTAATGCTTGAGATGGTTGTTTCAAGAGTCTATACAACCTTCCTTCACGAACTCCAACTACTCTTGCAGAGTTTATACTTGAGCCTTTAGGCCATAAAAGTACTTTACCATCAACAATTGCTATTCTATCTCCTTAAACTTCCAAACTTGAAATGGAAACCAAATTCTTCTTCAAACTTGGTACATATAATATGCTGCTAAAATGAACGCTTTCACGTGATTCAGCTCAATGGATGTTGTCCTAATGCCTTTGATTGCATAACTATTGTTATCTCCAAGCTCTACCTTTTGAAGTAATTTCTTTTCCATCATACTTGTGAGATTGTCATGATCTCCTGTCATGTGTCTTGAGGCACCACTATCTACCAACCACAAGTCATCACTATCCACAATAGAACTTGTAAGTGTAGAGAAATAGAAGAAATCTTTGTCACTTGGATTCGTGGGTTTCTTTGGATGTTCATCAATTTCTGCTTTGGTAGCATGTTGCTTTCCCTTTCTCTTTCTATCATTCGATCTTTTAGGACAATGGCTTCTGTAATGACCAAATTTGTGACAATGATAACATTGAACCTTAGACATATTATTCTTCCCTTGAGGAGCAGGTCTTCTATCTTCATTTCTTCTTTGGAAGCCAAACTTCTTTCTTCCTCCAGCCTTCTTTGAACGTGTTGCAAATGCTTGAGAGTCACCTTCTTTAGATCTTTGAATCTTTCCCTTTGCTATGGGTCTAGATTCTTCTTGAGTAGATGAGATCCATAGTTCTTCAAAACTTGGAATCTCCTTCTCACCACAGACACTAGATGCAAACGAATCCCATGAATTAGGCAAACCAGTTATTGTTGTAGTCACAAGTTCTTTATGAGAAATGATTTCACCAATTGCTTGAATTTGATATCTTAATTGAGAGATCCTTCTGAAATATGAGGCCACAATATTATTTCTCGACATTTTAACATCATGAAGCTCATTCTTAAAACTCATTGCTTTATCGATGTTATTGATAGCATATAATCCAACTAGGGCATCATACATTTTCTTTGAAGTGTCAAGATTTGTGACATATGGAATCAAATGATCTCTGATAGAATCCATGATAATACTTCTAGCTGTGATGTAATCTTTCTCATATTTTTCTTTCCCTTCATCATTTGAAGGTTTAGTAACCTTGCTCTTCTCAATATCCAAGACATCATTCTTTGTGAGGATGAGGTCAATCCTTGTCTTTCAAGCCCTGAAATTTGTAGCTCCTTCTAGCTTTTTCTCTGACTTCGTAGAGGAACCCATGGATATAGACATACAATCATATTGTAGATGTAGAACTCTTCAAAACTCTTTCCTTTACCAAAGATCTTTAGTAGTGATCTCATCCTTCACCAAAGCTTTGATACCATGTTGATTTCTCAAGTGCAATAGACACAAGCACTAATATCTAAAATTTGATAATCACTTCTAATGATGTAGATATTCTTTTAGCCCTTCTAGTTTATCATTAAGCAGTTACATTGCAAAAAATTCAACCAAAAAAGCACAAGGATAGTAGAGATCACAATGCACAAAGACAACAAAAGATTTTCCCTAGGAAAACCCACTTGGGGGAAAGCCCAACAACCCTTTTCTTAGAGAAATTCTTTGATTCAACAAGATATACACCTAATTATGCTGGTCAGCTATGGTGGTCAAATTGACCAACAATGCTATGGTCAAACCTGATCAAACAACCCTCCTGTGAAGTCAATATTTTGCCCAACAAACTCGGCCTTCCTTGATATGTCTAGGATGAAATTCGGCCTCCTAGAAACCACCCAAGAACTCGGTCTTTTGCTGAGAATATGGTGCTCAGAATTTCGGCCCTGCTTCCCAAAAGCTCGATCTGCCACCCAAAATATCGACCTGCTGCCCAGAATATGCCCAGAAAGTCACACGTGTGAAGTCAAAGAGAGGGAGAGGGAGATATGCTTGAGATGAATTTGTCCTTCCTCGTCCTTCTAATCTTTCTTCTTCCTTCGCTTGGATGCCCAAAATATATCTTCTTGTGTGAGATATCAAATGGTGCCTTGTGGAGGAGGTCAAGTGCCATATATATAGTGTTTTGCTTGGTGTGGAATTGGTGTCTCTCTGCCTGGGGCCAACTTGACAAGTTTGGAGCCAAAATTCAAAATTTTCTC
This sequence comes from Pinus taeda, assembly GCA_000404065.3. NCBI lineage: Eukaryota > Viridiplantae > Streptophyta > Pinopsida > Pinales > Pinaceae > Pinus > Pinus taeda. Next base: position 11,099 of record APFE030040847.1, on the reverse strand, counting down.
TTTTAAAATGGAAATGAAGAACATATCTAATATTAATCATTTCATGGGCTAAATAAAATGACATGAATAACATGTCTTTCATTTTTCATTATATATATTTCAAGGGCTAAAACATTAATTATGAAGACTGACCATAGCTACAAATTTCAATAGTTAAGTGGAGGGAAAGTTGGGAGTCAGCTCCTACAAAATATGCTGTGACTGATCCATAACTGGCCCATCAAATCCTCGAGCCCTTCAAGAGATACTTGAACTTCCATGTCAGCCAATCGACCCCACTAAGAAGCAGTTAACTTGGCCTCATCAAGGCTCATGTCTTGGCTGTCCAAGGTGGACCCCAACTCAACTTCTAAGTTCTAACTGATCTTTGATTTTACTTAGATTTTCCATGTCATTTTTGACTTCGGAACATATTTATTGTATCCACCATTTATTAATTTGTTTAATTTTTCTCTTTTGCCCAGTAACATTAGAGAAAGTGGGTGCTGAGGCGGTAGTAGTCATTTTTGGACTCCCAGAGGTGGTCTTAGGATAATGTTGAGGTTGTGAGCATGAATTTCAAGTACCCAAATGCAATCAACATATCTTAGATCCACTTATTAATGATTTTACATAGAAAATTAATTAAAATCCCATCCTGTGGGAAATTTTAATTAATTAAAACGTCCTATAATAACCTAGTCAAATTTCGTGACACTCTGGATATGACTGAGCATGGTAATATCCATCGACCTAGGCATTAGGACCAACCCAAGGTCCAATTATCAATCCACACTCCAGCTTTGGGGGGCATGTGAGTGAAAAAAACTCAGTGAGTTATTCATTGCTGAAAAACGAGAATAATTAGCTAAGTAAAAAAAACAGTCTAGAGTGGACTCACGTGATAATTGGGTCCCAAGTCGCCTAAACCTGTTACAAAAATTCATCATGCTAGTGACATATAATACAATTTCCCCGTAGGGGTGTGGAATTTGAGTGAGAGAATGTAGAGAGAGGAGAGAGAAAGGGGCATAAGTGCCCTGCGGACTTCCGAATTTCTGAAAAATTTGATGAGTGCCCTGTACATTGGGCCATGGGGTCCTCAGATCCTGCGAGTTGCAACTTAGCAGGTAACAGGTTCTCCCATAAAGAGGGAGTTGACTATGTGGAGATTTTTGCACTTGTTATTATGTGTACCTCAATGATATTCATAATGTCTTTAACATTAGTCCTTGGCTGGCATTTATATCAGATGGATGTGAAGATAACATTTCTTATTGGTTGATTGAGGAGGTGTACCTGAATGAGCCGAGATGTTTTGAGGTGCATGGGCATGAGATGGATGTTTGCAGATTCAAGAAGGCATTTTATGGGTTGTAGTGGGCATCACATTCATGGTACTGCATGATCAATGAGTATCTTTCAGGTTTTAGTTTCACTAAAACAGATGTAAATTCCAATCTTTACTATGTGGTTGATGGTTTTAATCTGTTTCCTTTAGTTATGTATGTAGAGAGTCTTAGACTTATAGGAAGTTTAGAGAAACTTATAGCATGGTGCAAGGTAGGACTAGCAAGAGAATTTGACATGTCTTTACTTTGGCTTGTTGTACTAGGTTGTGTCTGAAGGTGCGGCATCAAGATTTTAGATGAACTGTAAGCACATTCCAATCTTTACTATTTGGTTGATGATTCTAATCTGTTTCTTTTAGTCCTGTATGTACTATGTAGAGGGTCTTTGACTTGTAGGAAGTTTAGAGAAAAACATAGCATGGTGCAAGGTAGAACTAGCAAGAGACATTGACATGAGTTGACATTGGCTTGTTGTACTCAGTTTGTGTCTGAAGGTGTGGCAGTGCCTAAGTGAGGTTTTCCTTGTATAGGGTAAATTTGTAATCAAGATTTTAGATGGATTATAAGCCCACGGCTTCTCCTATGGTAGCAAATCTGAAGTCACTTATTGATTCAGATTTAGATTTGATTGATGCATTGGTGTATAGGTAGTTGATAGGTTCCCTCACATACCTGGTGAAGAACGAACAATTATTTTGCAGTCAACACCTTGAGTTAGTACATAGTGGAGACCAGGCAGCTTCATTGGGTTGCTGCAAAACATCTGCTTTGATACTTGAACAGCGCAATGCATTTTGGTTGAGTATGTTGGCAATGGAGGGTTCGTGTCACATGGATTTACAGATTCTAATTGGGCAGGTAGTGCTAGTGTCAGAAGGAGCACTATAGGTTGTTGCTTCAGTTTGGATTCAGGTATGGTTTTCTGGTTTAGGAGGAAGCAGACTTCAGTGGCACGCACTTCAGTAGTGGTAGAGTACATGGTAGCCGACTTTGCTTGTTGTGAAGCCATATGGCCTGGCAAGTTATTAGCAGAGTCGACAGATCAGACTTTGGAGACTACCATGATTTACTGTGACGATCAAAGTTATAACAAACTCTGAGAATTTAGTTTTTCATGATTGGTCCAAGCATATTGTGATCAGGTACCACTTCATCAGAGAGAGAGTTTTTCCTGCTGAAGTAGAGTGTGCAGTTGGTAAGATAGAAGGGTTGCTCATGCATGAGGCTTCCAAGTGTAATGAAGGGCACAGATCTCTAGGAATTTGCACTCCCCTTTTTGCTCAGTTATCCATTCAGCAAGGCACACTAAGGTTAGGAGTTTTTACTGCCATCTGAGTTACTGGCATGCATGTGTCCAGATTCATTGTATCTCTCTTCTTCCTAGTCTATAAAGGAGAAGGAGGCTGCACCATTTTGTGGTTGAGAATTGGAGTTTGGAGCTGTAGCTTTCAAGTTTGCAGATTTAAGAGAAAATTGTGATGCTGTTTTGAATGTTCCGAAATTGGTGTTTGCTATTTTATTCTATGAGCGGTATGCGTTTGTATGTTAAAAGTACTCCTAGAAGAAATTTTGATTGGTGTTTTTCAGCTTTAATGATCTATAGTTGCTATGTTAATTTTAGAGTACAGAATCTGCTCACTATGATCTGATATGTGATAGATAGAAGAGAGCCAGAAGTTTCATGGTTGATGTCTATTTCTATAGGATACAATTCCCAGGATTGTGGCACAGACTACTAGACAGAAGCTAAGTACAACATTCATGGTCGATGTTTATTTCTGTGGGTATATTCCTGGGATCAGGGCACAGACTACTAGATGAAAGCTAACTACAATATTCATGGTCGGCAAGAAAAGAAACTTGTCTTCACAAGCCTTGTGTATCTCATGGTTTCCTTTTTGAGCATCAGTTTCCTCAGCAGGGAGGAAAAGATGAGCATGTTAGTCTAGGACTAACAGAGCATTGTAAACATTTAAGGGTTTGAACATTGAAGAAGTTTTAGTTTGAATATTTAGGATGATCTGTCTTTAAGAATAGTGTTTGTCCTTTGTGTGCCCAACTAAATTTGAGATTCCCATTGAGAAATTACACAAGTGTCCTTTCTAGATAATGGGCATTTACATAAGGTGACAGAACCATACAGAGGATCCCCTCTATTTAAAGGCCCTCAACTTTTCATATACAACAGAGTGTGCTCAGTTAATGGAGTTCATTCTTTTATTAGTAAGTTTTATGTTTTAACTGGTGCATTTTTTTTACTTCCCATTTGCTCTTGCCTTAGCTCACATCAGTAGTGTACCATCATTTATTAATCAGTTTCTCACAAACAAGATAAATTGTTGTAGTCTGGCATTCATAGTGCCAAAGTTGTGAGTGGATGTGGTGAAATATGTAAGCTTTTGAAGCCAGCGTTTATTTCACGATAGCTCTCTTTTCTTTGATTCTCATTCTCTAATTCCCTTGGATGCTGTATGTTTGTAAGTTTTGGATGTTTTCCCTGTTTATTACGAGTTCAATGCTGATTGGACTTTTTTGGCAAATATTATTTGTAATGTGTGAATTTGAGTTGCCTTTCCTTGTGCTGGGTCTTGCTGGTGCTGGATTGGATTTGTGTTTGCAACAATTAAAAATATACATAATCCAAATTGCAGCATTGATAATGTGGAACGAAAGAAGAAGAGAGTGGCTAGGAAACCGTTCTCAAAACCGGCCCCAGATGCCTAGAGAACCTATAATAAGGTAATATTGATTTTCCTTTTCACAATTTGATTTTTTTTTTTGTTATTGCCATAAATTCAGAGTTCATTTTATGATGCCATCATAAGCAGGAAATGTTTCCCTTAGTTTTGGATTTTTTCACCCCGGTTTGCTGAAATGCTGAAACATGTGATTCTGTTTCTTATCTTCTTCAGTAAGGAAAGAGGCGATACATTTTTATTCAGCATACATTAAATATTGACATTTCAGTTATCTGTTTGCTGTCTTTAATTACTGTTATATGTTTTCATCGTGCTTAGAGTTGCTTCTCAGAGGTACTTGATGTCTTAAAAATAATCATTCAATATATTTTTCAGGTTATTGTCTTGGTCAGTAAGCAAAGGGGACAGACACCAATATTGAAGTTTCACATTATTTGTTTACCATTTTTCTTATGACCTTTGTATTCTTCAGGTCTTGCTTAGTGTTACTTCTCATAAGTGCTTGTGTTCAGGCAAGGTATTTGATATGGTTTCTTTGTAACTGTTAACATAAAGTCAGTGGAAAACACCCCAAACTTCTATTTTCGTAAGTTTGATATGGATTTACAAGATGCATGTTACTTGGATATGAATAACTTTGCATGGAAATTTCTAAAAGGAAATGCTAAATTGCCTATCTTGTTGGGGGAATTTAGATCTTTGAAATTTGTACATAAATCTTTATTAAGTTTTAGACTAAATTGCTATATATAAAACTCAATTCTTATAAACTTGTCATATTTATAACCCGTGTTTTACGCTAAAATTGAAACAAAAGTGAAATTAATGTCCCAGTAGTTGGGGACTAGAACTTGATGTTTTATGTAATTGTTATTGTATAATGATATTAAATGATATTGTAAATTGATCCTTTTCAAACCAGTGACCAGCAAGAAAAAACAGATGGTGCATCACAAGAACCTGAAAGCAACCATTACTGTCCCCTCTAGTTGCGTAAACTGCTTCGAAGTGTTAGGATACCTGAAGGCCGTAGAAAAGCTTGAAGACACTTGCCTTTGGGCATTACTGTTGGAAAAGTTATTTATCTTTGTACTTGCATCAATTTGTATTTTATGTAGAAGAAGAAAAATAATTTTATTTAAGCATGGATTTCATGCTCAAGTCTAGGTCAAGCATGTTCTTCATGCTCCTAGGGTTTAATGAGTCAAAAGAGTCTTTGTCATATATATAAGACCCATTTGGACAATTTGTAACAAAGTTTTTATTTTTTATTTTTTTAATTAAATATTAGAAGGTCAATTTTGTCTCCCAAGACCAAGTCAGCCCTGCTAAAAAAAATTGGCCTAGGAGAGGCCTATTTGACCCCTTGAGAAGGGTATATATTGGAAGAGACTTTGGCCTATTTGGAGATACACTCAGGCATTCGATCTCTGCACCAAGAAAGGAAGAAAGAAGAACGAAGGACAAGGAAGGAAGGGCAAGTCAAAGAGAGGAAGAAAATCTGATATTTTCTGCAGTTGTTGCAGGGCCGAAGATTGCAGGCCGAATTGCTGACCCAAGGAAGAAGGACGAGATTCAGACTTGGAACAAAATTTGTGGAGGTTGACCATATTTGAGTTGATTGAGAAAGACTTTTGGAGGGCTGATTTGGTGCTTGGAGAAGGTCTTGGTCTTTGGTTCTTGGAGGTCTCATTTTGATTTGATTCTATAAGAAGAGGATTGTTCAGGTTTTTCCTTGGCTTGGAGCCTATATCTTGTGTTCTTCGCGTCTTTGTGATCTTCATGTTTTGGTAATTGCTTGATGAAGTAAAATTAAATAACAAAAGACCAACAAATATCATAAGTAATTATCAAGTAAGGTGAATCAACATTAATCTACAAATATCTTGATTTCTCCAACATGGTATTAGAGCTAAGGTCGGTAAAAGGAGGCTTGAAGATCACTCTTGTTGGCCAGTAAATGGAGGCTTGAAGATCACTCTCGTTGGCATAATTGAAGATATCTCTACAACAGTTCCACCATCGAAGGCTAGAAGAAGACTTTAACATCTTGGAAGCAACTCTCTTAACAAATCCTGACAAATACGAAGTTCTGTGAGAATAAATGCGGTAGTACGAAATTATGTGGAGGCAAGTTTCACTGTGGAGCAATACCAATGATGCTGGGCACAATTCCAGGCTTTTCCTCTTGACAAAATTCCGATTTCTGCTGATACAAGTAATCCAAGTAATGCAAGAACCATGATATAAGGTATGATCCGAAGTATGCTACTGTGGCCAAGATTATAAGTATGTTTGTTCACTATGTATATATGATACGAGTAAGCTTCAAGAGGTATTTAATCAGAACTACTACAGTGATCTATGACAATATGAAAACAACTTGACAAGAATTGATATATAACCTTGAGACAGTATGTTTGATAGCATAACAATGATCCATGAACAATAATACCAATGGCAGAAATAAAGAAGGTCCTTCCTTAACATGACAACAATATGCATGATACAGTGTCGTGGTGTCATATGGAAGATAGGTAACCCTATCTCTACAGTAATATGTGTTCTCTCCCAAAGGCAATGCATGGCTATGATACAATGCTACTTTGACTATGATGCAAATTCAAATTGAAGGTCTGAATTGCTTTCTCTGAGCAAGACTATGACAGTGATCTGTGGGTTAAGCTTGAAGAGATGGACTGCTAAGGAGGTTGTGATCTGATCCATTCTAATGCAATTTTTCTAGAAGATTTTTGTCAATAAGGATCATGTTCTCAAGGAGTAAGCTGGGTTTTGTATTTTGAAATCTAGTCATGCTCATGGAGGACTTGTTCTTGCAATAAAGCAACCAAGTTTGAGAGAAAGGGATCATCTTGATCTTTATGGAGGCTGAGTAGGTCCAGTAGGGCTACAAGAAGAAGACGTTCGTAGGTGGATATTCGTCAAGTGAAAGCTGTGCAGAGGAAGGCCACTTTTCTCAGGTCCGTGCAAACATGGTGTTGATTCATTGCAGGAAAAGAGAGGTTGGATGGTCGAGTTAGAAGGGAACTCTAGGCATGTGTTGAGGAGCGGACTCTCTGCTATAAGATCGAGGATTTCTGGGCATTGTAGGAAGGCTGTAAGGCCTGTTTTTGTAGGAAGATCGTTGCGAGTTTGTGGCTACCCAAGATTAGGCCAAGAACCTTAGTAGGAAGAGTGCTCGGATTCGAAGTAGTTTGGAGGCTTTGCAAGGTGCTTTCAAAAAGAAACTAATGCAAAATGTCATGGTTTATTGGTTTTGTTCTGAAGTAATGAGGACATAAGTATAGAGCCCTATTTAGGGAAATTTCCTAGCATGTACGGTCCCTAAAGTTTGTGACCTAGATTTGTGTAAAGAGGAAAGGCCAAGTTCCTGGGACAGGGTACTATCTCTGCAACAAGATCACTGAGTTTTTATTGTTGAAATTTGGTACCGGAGGACATGTGGTTCCCTTAGGCTTTGATCTTTGGCCTAGGGAAAAGTGTCCAAAAGATTTTAATTTTTCTCCTAAAGTGACTTTATAATTTTTATAAAGTTAAAATCTAATTTAAAAGTTACTTTAAGTGATAAAGTTACTAAGTCTAATTTTAAAGTGACTTTTATAAATTCAATGAAAAATTAGAAAGGAAAAGTGACTTTGGAAATAAATGACTAAGTGGGTCTTTATTAAAGTGGGTGAATTAAAAAATAGAAAGTGAGATTTTAATGTGCATTAATCTCAGCCATTGATCTAAATCTATTTCAGCCATTGGATTTAGAGATCACCCAAAAGTCACTTGGAGTTATATTAAAGGAGGAAAAGGAGGAAAGATCATTCATTCTTTCATGAGCAGATTGGGAGGAGGAGAGCAAGAGAGCAAGGGAGATTTCTGGACAAGGAGAAAGAGGCAGCAGTTTGGCACACATACCAGGCAGCTCTTCAGCAAAATCAGAACAACAGAAAGACAAGCAGAACAGCAGTAAGAACAAGCAGAAAAAGCTGATTTTTTTTGCTGAAAACTGAGAAAAACTAATTTTTGGGCACGAAGATCGAGGAACTGATTTTCAACACAAAAGTCTAGGTCTGTCCGTACGGTCCGTACATCCGTACGACCCGTACTGTGTGTACAACAAAGTTTCCAGGTGGTCTGTTGGGCTGAAAACAGATAAGTTTGCTCGCTGAAAATTTTATTTTGTTGTAATTTTTGCTGAAAATTTCTCACTGTAAAAAGACATTTTTCAGAAATAAAGAAGAGCTCTCAAACTGGTTTTCCCCAAGAGTTATAGGGGGTTTTTCCAGGGTCGCGTTGACCACAAATATCAGTGTTTTAATGGCTGTTTATTATTGCTGATTTTTATTTCTGCAATTTCCAGCGTTCTGTAAATTTTCCAGAATTTGTGTTTTCAGCAAATTTATTTTTTCAGCTTGTTGAATGTATGGTTATGGGAAAGGGCATTTAACTATATGGGAGAAATAAGGAGAAACTGAAAACCGGGGTGGGAAAACAGAAATATTAACATGGTATCAAAGCTTGAGTGCTGAAGGGCAGTTTGGGACAACAAAAAAGAAAAATTACAGTTGCTGATTTTTCACTCAGAAAATTCCAGCAAGCTGATTTTTCATAAAGATCAGATTTTATCTTTACTACAACAGTGCTATTTTTCAGTTTTAGGACAGCAGGATGTCATTGGGATTGAGGGTGCAGCATAGGTTGGATGGGCATACAAATTACAGCGTTTGGAAGGAGAGAATGCAAAGTATATTTGAGGAGGCAGAAGTCTGGGATATCATGGTGCATACCACTCACACCCCTGTTGTTGTGCCTACTGATGCTACTCAGTTGGCTGCTTATAATAAAAAGAACAACAAGGGTAAAAGGCTGATTCTAGATGGAATCAAAGATCATTGCATTCCTCATGTGAGAGGAAAGAGCAATGCCCATGAGATGTGGACAACATTGTCCAATCTCTACCAGAGTACCATGAGAACCGGAAAATGGTTATGAAGGAGAAACTGAAAAACATTAAGATGAGCAATGATAGTGCAACTGGATATCTCACTAAGATTACTAATGTGAGAGATGAGTTGGCAGCGATTGGAGAGGCCATTCCACCCACTGAGTTGGTGCGGATTGCGGTAAATGGTCTCCCCCGTTCATGGATGAACTTTGCTGATGGGGTTTGTGCTCGTGAGACCCTTCCCACATGGGAGAGGTTTTGGGATGATGGCATTCAGACAGAGATCAGGAAAGGTCAGCTTGGGGCAGCCAAGCCAGTTGAGAAGGATGAGGATGTAGCACTGGTGGCAAGAGGCAAGAAAGGCAAAGGGAAGAAGCAGGCTTCCACAAGCAGTGGTGGGGGCAAAGGCAAAGGTAAAGGTAAACAGGTAAACACACAGAAGGACTATTCCAAGGTGAAGTGTTGGAATTGTCAAAAGATGGGACCTATGCAGTTGTGTGTCTGGAGAAGAAGAAGAAGAAGGGGAAGGACCAGAGTTTGGCAGCATCAGCAGAGATTGAGGACTTTGCAGGTCGTTTTGACCTGGAGTTTGCATTCACTATGTGTGAGTCCTCTAGTGCAGGATCACCTGCCATACAGGTTCAGAGGGAGCAGGCTTTTCCCTCGATTAGCGGAGCATCTACAGGTATCTGGTATGTAGACAGTGGGGCTTCACGTCATATGACAGGAGTCCGTGAGTACTTCTCAGAGCTTTCAGAGAGTGGCACTGATGTAGAGGTAGTACTCGGTGATAACAGAGTTGTTAGAGCAGTCGGGGTGGGGAAACTGACATTTCAGAGGGAGTCCAAACCTCCCTTGAAAGTGACAGAGGTTCTTTATGTGCCAGGGATGAGGAAGAACCTCATATCTGTCTCAGCTTTGGAGGACAGAGGATATGAGGTACTGTTCAGGGGAGGACAGGTGTTGATGTATCCCAGGGGCGCTCCAGCTGAGTCAGCTAGAGTGATAGGTGTACGCCATGCAAAGGTGTACAGGTTTGCATTCCAGCCCCTTTTGGCATTGAGTAGTAGTACCGACAGCAGAGCTAGCAGTTCTGAGGAGTGTGAGATTTGGCACTGCAGGATGGGACATATGTATCATGGAGCCTTGAGAACCTTGCGGGAGATCACTACAGGTATGCTAGATTTCACTACTGATCACTTTGATACTTGTAGAGGATGTGTTATGGGCAAGTTTGCCAAATCCCCTTTTCCCAGCAGTGACAGCAGAGCGATTAGGATACTTGATTTGATTCATTCTGATGTGAGCGGTCGGATGTCTCATGTTTCCTTGAGTGGATATGAGTACTATGTTTTATTCATTGATGATCACTCCAGGAGGACCTGGATTTATTTCTTGAAGACCAAGAGTGAGGTCTTCAAGCGTTTTCAGGAGTTCAGAGCTCTTGTGGAGACACAGACAGGTCGGAAGATCAAGTCCCTGAGGTCGGACAATGGAGGAGAGTACACCCTTGGAGAGTTTGTTGACTATTGTGCGGAGGCATGCATTAGGAGGGAGTTCACTGTTCCTTACAACCCCCAGCAGAACGGGGTTGCGGAGAGGAAGAACAGATCCATCATAGGGGCTGCTAAAGCCATGTTACATGATCAGGGGTTGCCATTGTTTTTGTGGGCAGAGGCCTGCAACACAGCTGTTTACTTGCAGAACAGGAGTCCGCATCGTGCCTTGGGGCACATGACTCCGGAAGAGGCTTTCTATGGGAAGAAGCCTGATATTGGTCATCTTCATATCTTTGGATGCATTACATACTCCTATATACCCAAGGAGAAGAGGACCAAACTAGAGCCCACCGCAGAGAAGGGTATCTTTGTGGGCTACAGTGAGACCTAAAAGGCCTTTCGGATTTAACATTCCTGCACAGAGGAGAGTTGTTGTCAGACGGGATGTGAAGTTCGAGGAGGACAGGGCCTTTAGGAGATCACGGGAGTTGGAGTATCTGGATCAGCCAGACCCTCAGCAGCAGTTGAGTCAATCGCAGGGATCCAGTGGGCAGGGATCAGGAGGATCAGGAGGTACATCTATGAGGATGTCAGGTCCATCAGTGAGCAGTGG